>JAAGNO010022722.1:34604-47536 GCA_033439905.1 Ceryle rudis | reverse complement strand
AGGGGTTTCCAAGCCCCCCGTGGAGCTGTGGTGCTGAGGGACATGGGTCAGTGGTGCCCTGGCAGTGCTGGGTTAACAGTTGGACTTGATGAGCTTAAATGTCTCTTCCAACCCAAACAATCCTGCAATTCTATGATTCTGTGAACAAGCTCATTGCAGGTGGGGAGTGTGGGATCTGTCTCTGCGGGGCTGGAGGCTGGAGGAGGGGTGCTGAAGAAGTGCTGCTGGCCTCTGCCTGGCCAGTGGGAAGCAGAGTTGTCCCTCTTGGGTGGTTGAGCCCCTGGGGTGTCTGGAATGGGATGTGGCATTTGTGTCCTGAGTGGTCAAGAGGTGGGAGCAGCCTGAACGTGCTATGGTCAAGCTACAAGACCCAGCAAGTTGTCACCCCCATCTTCACAGGGGCTCAAAGGCCAGCAGCAGAGGAGCACAGAGCAGAGGAGGGTGTTATCTGGGGGAGGACACTGAGATACGGGTGTTTCTTGTGGGTTTCCACAGGGATTTGTGCTTGATGTGAAGCCACTCACACCTCACTGTAAGGAAACCTGCAACATAACACAGGATCCCTGCTGCCACCATCTGCTGAGGTTACAGGGCTGGCAGAGCCATGGTGACCACATCAAGCCCTTTGGTGCGGGTCTCATCTCTGGAGTGTATTTAACTCAACGTTTTGTAGGAGCAAGGGGCAGAACTACAGCTGGTGAGATCAGGGCTGGAGCAAAAGAGACACCAGGATGGGTTTGGGGCCCTGAACACCGTTGCATGATCCGTCACTGAGAGGCAGTGGCTGCAAACAGGGCCTGGAGGAAGAGGGACCCCCTTAGCACACATCACAGGGATGGATGGATGGATGGATGGATGGATAGATGGATGGATGGATCAACTTTACCAGATAGCGGGGCCCGGAGGCAAACAGCTCATCTGTGCTGTGCAGGCTCCTCTCTCACCAGAGGTATAAAGCCAGGATGTACTTTTACAAAAAGAAAGTCCTTTACTCTTTACTGTGTCCTCCAGGATCCCTGCCCAGATTTTACACCACCCAGCACAAGACCTGGGCACTGGAGAAGCAACTCAAGAAGCATTACCTCTTTCCACTGTCCTTTCCATGGCAGTCTGGTGACCAGGGCTCCCCACTCTACCACTCACCCCCAGCCCCACTAGTGAATTCCCAGCAGGACCTCCCTCCTGAGCACTGCTGGGACACAGACAGCCCAGCACATCCTCACCATCACTGGTGGGACTGGCTGGGGAGGAGAATCCCCTGTAGAGCCCTGCAATAGGCAGTTCGTGTCTGTTCTGGTGCAGCCAAACCCATGACCTCCTCAAGTTGGTCTTAAACCACTCCACATGGTAGGCTGGGTTTTCTTATTTCTGTAAGAAAACATCACACAGCTCCTAGGTGATCTGTCGCTGTTCTCCATGCCCTCAGCAAACCCCATTTGCCTCGCTGGAGAAACTTGTAATCCCAGTGTTAAAGAAAAAAGAAAAAAAAAAATCCACAAAACAAACCACAACAGGAAGAAAGACGTCAAGTTGGTTTGACAGGATCTATTTTCCATAAATCCCTGTTGATTGGCATTAATTATATCACCCTTTCTGATTCTTTATTCATTGCATTCCATATCAGCCGCTCTGTTATTTTGCCTGGGATCAATGTCAGGCTGACAGACTTGTAATTACCCACGTCGTCCTGTTTCCCCTTTTAAAATATTAGGCCAACCTCCAGTTTTCTCCCAGGGCCCTGGAAATTCCCCGGTGCTCTGCACCATACCAAAACTCAACGGCAATGATCCAGGACATGCTTCAGCCAAGTCTCCTGACTGGTGGCTTTCCTCCCTGGAAGACTGCAACCCCCCGATGCAGAGCATCTCCCGTCAGCTCCTCAGGAGAGCCTGATTTTGCTCCCCATGGTTGTCCTCTTTCCAGTTGCTCAGCAGAGCTGCATGCTGACAGCTTCCACCTGCTCTGCACGCACTGACCTTCTCCCAGTGCCATCTCCTAATGCCACCACTGTCACCAAGAGCCCGGAAGGCTCAGCCTTCGCCCAGCTCTCAGTGTACCGACAGTCTTTATGCAAGTGCAACCCGCAGCCTGTAGCAAGGGTGGGATTTGATGCCTTTACAAGAGGTTGGACAGGATGGGTCAGTGGCCATTCTGGTCTGAAATGTGATGGGAATGCCCCACACAATCTCACTCCTGCTCCAGTGACAGCCTCACCCCCTCTGCAGCAGCACCCTTCCCAAGGAGCAGGCTGCTCTCCTGCAGTCATTTCAGCTCAAATTCTCCTCTCCCAGCTTTCCTTGACCCTGTGCCCAGATTCACCCTTGTCCTCAACTCCATCTGCTCCCTGTGCTCTCAGTCTCCTAGGTCTGCCCAGAGCTGGCCTCCACCTCCAGCTTTCTATGCACTGGCAGCTCCCACGTCCTTCTGCTCTTCCCCGTGGTCTTCCCCCTGAGACTTTCTCAGCCTCATGGCACCAGATGGGAAGATGAGTATCACAACGTCAGGGTAAAGAACTGTATCCCACCAGTATCTTGTTCACGGTACATGGATACCCTGGAGGCAACCAGCCCATTGTACAGATTTAGGAAGCCAGGGTATCAGTGATGTTCTGGTGACCTGCTCTGTGGATGTTCCTTGCTGAAAATGGAGCAGCCATCAACCAGACATACTTATGTCTGACTGTTAAGATGGACTTCTCTGCACATGTCCCACCCGCTGTCCCGCTCTGTGGGTTGTGAGGAAATGGTGGAGCAGTACCACATGGCACCTGCATGGTCCCGAGCCAGGAACATCTGCACATAAGGTCCTAGCAATACCCCGCTCCCACAGCCAGTGCAACAGAGGTGCTGCACCCGCAGTGGTGGTGACTGTGTCACTGCCAGCTCTTCTCATGTCCTAGCCTGCAAGGAGCCACTGTGGAGGTAGTCAGCTAGGTCAGACATCAGCTGGAGGTGAAGGGGATGCCAGAAGGCAGTGAGCTGGGCAGAAACCTGGGCTGAAATTCATCTCAGGTCTCAAAGAGGAAAGCTCTGGGGATGCAGAACAAAGCTGAGAGATCAAGAGCTAATCCACCAGCTGATTTGTCCAATTCACACAGGACTGCCCTGACTGTCCTTCAAGAAGTTGCACAAAGCCCATCAGAGCCTTTCTTTCCCGTCCCACTCATCCAAGTGAGCTGGATGAAGTCAGCAGGGCTGAGGAAAGCATCTGGCCAGGCCCATACCCGTGCAGCCTGGAAGATATTGATTAAAATCACTGGGAAGGGGATGTCCAAGACCTGTCCTCCAAGGGATGTCCGAAACATCCCATCGAGGAGATGTTCCAAAAAAGCAGGAGGTATGTGTAGGCCCTGAGCATCCATGCAGAACTGAGGGATGAAGGAAGCTGGAGGTGGAAGGGAGCAAGATAGGGAATGGACTGGATGAGGCCAGAAGGGGTTTGGTAGAGTCCCTGCTGACCTCCTCAGGAGAGAAATGTTCTGACAGGGAGAGCTCTCGGATGTGAGGAGCCAGGGGGCCCAGAGCAGCCCAGGCAATGAGATCCTGGTACCCATTGCCCCCAAAGCTTTTATCTTGACTGCAAAAAGGTCCTCACTGGGGCTGCTCTAGGTGCTGTAGGTGAAGGGCAGGGGAAGCCATGCACCCATCATCTTCATGCCCAGCTGCAAGCCACCATTGTCCTGCCCCATTTCCATGGGCAGTGCTGGCCTATCCCAGAGCCACGAGAGAGTAAAGAGGATTTTGCAGCTGGGGAAGGCTGAGACCATTCAAGCAGAGCATAGTTAGGGATCTGTGCGCTGGTGGGAGGTGGGGAGCAGGGGCAGCCCCATGGGGAGCAGCGCCTGCCTTCCTGAAACATGCTGCTGCTGAGCAGGAGGAGGGACGAGCCCATCCCTCTGGCCCTGCGGCAAAGCTGAGCCACCCCAGGCACTGCCTGTGTCCCTTCCAAACCCCCAGAGTGTGCACGAGTTGAAAAAGAGAGCTCAGCATCTCCACTGAGACCCAGGGAAAGGGGAGATGTGGAAATCCAGCATCTCTGCCCTGTCTCCACTCTCATGCCCCACTCCAGCTCTGCTCTGCCCACTGCCTTCGCCTGCCTGCGAGGCAGGGATGTCCCTGTGGGGAGAGGGGCACATCTGGAGTGATCTGCAGAGATTTGTCTTCATTTACAGGCTTTGGCTGGGAGAGTGGGAGGTTCTCCAGCAGCTGGGGCTGTGCCTCTGACCTTCCCACCCCATCCTGCCTCGACAGAGCTGGGACTGGTTTCATCTCGCTGGCGTTGGCTGCAGGCTTGTCCTGAGAGGATACTGTGACATATTTTACTATTATATGAGATAACCGACACTTGAGAGGCTTAATTGGAGAGCTGCAAAAGTGTGCTGCTTTCTACTCCTTTGAAGACAGCGTGGCCGTGAATAATCTCTCTGCTGCACCAGTGGCCTCCCCATTGCCCCTGCGTTATGTTAACTGGGCTCCTCAAATCTCTCGGATAAGCCGAAGGGATCCAGCCCACAGGCACATCGCTACTTTATCCCTGGAACTGAAGGTCAGGTCCTGAGGAGGGGACAGGGGCTCCCGTGGGCGCCGGTGGGACGGGAGCCAAGCTGGAGCGCAGCACCCCCCCTCCCTGCGATCCCACGGGCAGATGTATCCACAGACGCCCTTGGAGCATGCGGAAGAGGATGAGGACAGAAGGCTATAGACAAATAAGGAGGAAAGCCTTCAGGAGCATGTGTCTGTCATAAGATATTCCCTTGCAGAAATCTTGGAAACCTTAGAAAGAGTTTTTGCTCAATGTTATTAATTAAGGCAAAAGAATCCCCATATGGAAAGAGAAACAGTCAAGTTATATTTTTGCTAAATACGCGGCACCATATGGTAACATACAGAAAATTGGCCACATAGGCAGCCGAGAATATATGTTACCATATGTTCATATGTACTTTAGAATTTCTTTGTTTTTGAAAGAGGGCATTGTCTTATGGGGCAAAAATGAGCAGCCCACCCTAGGGAGAGGGAGAAACATCACAAGCTGCTTCTGCTGAATTAAGCCCAAGCAAGCAACCCAACCACCTGGCCCAGGGGCTGCCCGAGGCTGCGCAGACCTGTCCCCCGCATGGGCTGCGCTGCTCACAGCCTGGTGTGCAGGCTTAGGAGACCTGGTGGAGAAGGCGAAGAGCCTCCCTTTTGTGCTATCCCCAGGAAACCTTAATTTCCCTGCAGTGAAAGCAAAAGGAGGGAAAGGGAAGGGTCTGCTGGGAAAGTGGTGGAGACCTTGGAAAAACGCAGCGACCCTTCGCCTGCAGCCCACGAGCACAGTGCGGGGACCCGCGTGCTGCTGAGGTGTGCGAGGCACGTCGCAGGAACGCGGGTGTACGGACGCGTGTTTCTCTGGGGAGGTGGCTGCGGGAGGAGGGGAGTACCCTTTGCACGGGGTGTGGGTGAGTGAGCAGGCACACACAGACACCCGGATGCTGTCACATCAGCGGTGTTGCACCTCACAGTCCCCTGAGGGGGTTTCACTGAGCAGCCAGATCAGGAGGCAGCTTGAAGGGAGCGAAGCTCCAGCCAGAGCCTGCTGGCACCCAGGTACTGGTGACTGTGTGTGCCACGGCTGCAGCAGAGTGGCATGGGAGTGGGGATTCAGGGCTGTGCCCATGTTTGTTGAGATCTCACTGAGCTTGTCCTCCAAAAAAATTGGATAGAGGCTCTCTGAACAGTGTGTGAGTGCACTGCTGTGTGTGCAGGCTTGTGCATGCACGGGGACTTGTTACCTACCCGGCAGGGAGGCTGTCACGGTGGGATGCAGCCCGTGGCATGCAACCCGTCCGCAGAGAACGGGTCCCCAGAGACCAGAGGTGTGTCCCCAGGAGTGCAGTGATGCCTCCCCAGCCTCCCCACAAGACGACAGACCAGCTGTGGCCTTCACGGCAGCTTTTGCTGTGCAAAGGTGCCCCAGCAATTGGCCCTGCTCGGTACAGCCCTAATCACTTCTAACTGGGCTTTTTCAGCTCCATTTTCCCCTCCATCTGCCCTTAATACTCCTCTGAGGACAGGCTGGAGCTTTGCCTTTCCAGGCTGCTGCCGCCAGCATTGTGCAGCGCTGACCTCTGAGCACAACCCCAGCCCTGGCATCCCCCGGGCAGCTTTGGAGACCCCGCACCCTGCAGCTCCTCACGAAGCCATCATTTAATCCACAGCCCCAAGAGCAGCATTTCAGGGCTTGTGGCCGGCTGATTAATAGTCAGTGAGCCTGTGGGCTCCTGGCCTTCCTGGCTGCCCTGCACTGGTGCTGCTGCAGAGGTTTTAATGCAGGGCTGCACAGAGCACTGCCTGGGGCTGCCCAGAGCAGGGTGGGCAATGCTCTCTGGGAGCTGGTGAAGCACCCTTGTTCCCAAACCCATCAGTGCCCTGGGCTGGACCTTCAAGGATCTCGCCTGGTGGGGAAGCTGTGATGTTGGGTCCTGGGTCTGTTTGCAGCTCTGGTGCACAGCCCATGGCTCAGCTCTCTGCTTCAAACACACCTTGCAGTTGCTAAGCACTTGCTGTAAGTACAAAGCCCCTCTCCACGCTGAGCCCCACACCCTCTTGCTGGAGATTCTTGGCTCTTGTGCTTACCCTGCTTGTCCTGCCCTGTGCATGGAAAGGACTCAACTTCAAATATGTCCCTTGGTCCCAGGAAAGTGAAGACTGCAGTAAAACTGCCCCCACGGGGAATAAGGGCTGCTGCTGCCTGAGTGTGAGCCAAGGGGTAACACCCAGGGTCTCCATCCTATCCAGCATCCTGACTGCTGTACCCACTCCCCACTGTGCTGCTTTTCTCTAGCCATGGGGAGATTCCATCTGTCCAGGAGCATGTCATGAGCTCTGTGGTCTCTGGCACCTGGTGCTGCAGCTCAGGAGATGATCAGGAGGTGTGGGAGGCCTGGAAGATAGAGAGCTGGAGGTCTGGAGGCTGTGGGAGGGGAGAGGCCCATCCCAAAAGTGCTTCATGGGTTATGACAGGCTTGGCTTGTGCTGCTTGTGGGCCGAGACCCTTGATCCTGCAACTACCGTCCTGCAGGAGATCTGTGAGGTGTCTGGGGTGGGTGTGAATCCCAAAATCCTTGTGTGACCCAGGTTGAGGACGGGAAGAGGCTCCTACCTCTGCAACCACATGGGAAGTGCTTCTAAGGGGATGAGCTTTCTGTCAGGAGGCGATGAGCCACTGTCAGGAGGGTGGGCTGAGCCTGGAGAATGGGGGCTGCAGCTGGCAGAGCCCAGCACCAAGAGCTGGGAAGGGTGCAGGGTGATGTGCATGGGGAGTCTGACCCTGTGATGCCTGGACCACATGTGCCCCGCAAGACAGCCTCCAAATCTCCAGTCGTGCCTTGATGTGGTCCCTCTGGGTGGCCAGGGTTGGACATCTCCAGCTGGACTAGGGCACTGGGAAGGACCCTTTGTAAGGGGGTTGGATGGGTGTTCATGGCCCCAGAGAGGAGAGAGCCATCAGCGGGGGAGAAATCAGGGTGCAGAAGTAGCCAGGGCTGAGCAGAGCCTCTGTACCCCCACTGAACCCTCATCTCAGACCACAGGCAGGGGCAGGGAGACCACCCCCCTGCCTTCACGCCTGCCTTAAAGGCCAGCAGGACCCCCCTCTCTGCCGGGGCAGCCTCTCTCCAGCACGAAGTGCAGCTGCGAGCCCTTTGTGCCGAGGTCTGGGTGGCTCCGGCTGCCCGGCCAGCCCTTCCCCACCGCCCGCGGCGAGTCGGACTCCACACACGCAAAGGCAGGGCTCGCTTCCAGCCCCACTTCTAAGCCCCCCCTTGGCTTTGGAGGAGCTTCATTAAAAGGAAACACAAACCAGAAGCAGAAGGAAGCACTTTTAAGTTGCTGGCAGCTTTGCCTGTCTATGAGTTATGAGGTCTTGCTTTATTCATGGGGCAGAAAAAAATGCTTATCTCCTCAGAGTCCATTATGTTTCATTTGGAGCCTGGGTGCAATCGGTGCTTTGGCAGAAATATCCCCCTGCCCCGCTCACCCTCCTGAAACTTTATCTCCCTATTTCATTACTGGGAGTTGCGCTCGCCCCGGTTTATCAGTGGTGATGGAGTGGATTGCTGACTTCTCTGCTGTCCTAGCAAAAATGAGGATGGAGACATTCTGCTCCAGGTTCCTGCTATTTTCAGAGACCTTGGCTGCATGATTTATTCATAAAAAAAGCCATTATTTATGCCAAAGAAAGAAGACAGAATGGGTTAGCTTTTTAAGTGCTTATAATGCATTATATGGTACCTTAGCCTGCCAGACATCATTTATAATTGTAGAATCCCTTAACCTCCTTTTTCTCTTTTTCCTACCCTTCACATCAGTGCAGAGGGTGATAGCAAACTCGGTAATTAGCAGAAGTTGACAGATGTGGCAAGGAGAGGTAAGGTGAAATATCATCGAAGGAGACGTTTCTCCAGCACCTAAGTGAAGAAAGACCCTCCCTCCTCCCAGCCTTGATCTCCCAGCACAGGCAGCACAGGGAATTGAGCACTGACACGAAGGCATTAGCTCAGAGGGGCTGATGCTGGTAACTGGCCAAGCCTTCAGATGCCAGCCTCTGTCTTTTCTGATGTCCTGCAGGTATCCCAACTGGTTCCTGTCTTGAAAAGGGTCCTGAGAAACCCATCTCTGCTTTAACTGGGAGCCAGCATCTTCAGGTGCTCCAGGTCCTCACTGCTGCCACCAGTACCCTGGCCACTGGTGCTCCCGGTGAAGGTTGGCCTGGCCCTGGGACACGTCAGGAACTTGCTGTGTGACACTGTGAGGACCTATGAACTGCTCAGCCTCACTACGGTCCTGGGGGGACTTCAGGCCCGAGGCTCTCACACAATGAAAACAAATGTCAGGACAGCATCAGCCAAAGAAATCCCAAAACTTGTAAAATGTAATGAAGTTAAAAGAGCGTGGAGGCTGTGGGCTGAGGCTGGGCAGGGCTGGTGCAGCAGCAGGAGCTCAGCCACCTTCTGCTAATACCACAGCAGCTGCCGGGGCCACCATTTCTCACCAACAGGGTTTTACTCCTGCAGCCAAGAATACTTTGGAACCTGTTGCCTGAGCTTGGTTGGATGAGTCCCTTCCAGCCAAAGTTCTTCTTCACTGTTGCTGCCATCGGCCCCAGCCACGCAGTGTGAAACGCCGTCCTGGGAAACACCAGCACAACCTTCTGTCTCCAGAGCTGAGCTGCCTCGTGCAAAACGAGGTTCTAGGGACAATTTTAAACATCTCCGTGTTTCCTGGGTCTGCTGGTCCCATGTAGCCTGTGTCCCCACACCACTGCTAAGGGTCTCATTAGGGCTGAAAGCAGCAGGAAAGGGGAGTATATCCTGGGTCTTGGAGGAGACCATGGCATTCCCAGTATAACCTGTTCTGGGGTGGGCGCAGAGATGTTTTACGAAGCAACTTGAATTAATCAGTGCTGAATCTACTGTACGTTTGGGACCTGCCTGAGCAGCCACCCTGTGCCTGGATCCAGCCTTTGCAAGGACTAAAAGCGGGGGGAGGGTTGTTCCCCCGGCACAGGCAGTGTCGAGGAGGAAAGGGGCTGTTGTCCCAGGCTGTGGAGGTAGGGAGGGCTGCCCAGGGAGCTTGCCCCATGTGATGGACAAGGGGTCAAGATCCCAACCAGGTCACCCCAAAATTGTGGGGGGGAACATGTTGTGCATGTTCCTGCCTGACACGAGGTGCCCACGCTCTGGACTGTGAGATGAAATGCAAGAAAAACAATTAGCTACTTGAAGGTGAGAGGTGGCCTTCCCCTCCAGCTTCTTGTCTAAGCTGGTTTCAAGTAGGAGAAAAGCCCCATTAAAAGGTACTACCATTTCCAAGATGCTCGAGTTCAAAAGCAGAGGCAGAAATATCAGCTCTGATTTTCCTTTTTAAGCCTAAGATAAATAAAAATGTAAGAGACGGGAAATAATGTAATGTAATCATCAAGGAGAAGAGAAACCAAAGGCTCAACTCTCACACACACACATGCAAATATAAACACACACAGAGAACACATTTTAAAACCAATTAAAATCCCTTTGCAGAGAATGCTCTTTCACCCACTCTCCGGGATACAGGCTATCTGCTTCCTTGGCGTGCTGTATATGAATAATTAAAAGCTAAACATATGCTAAAAAATGCAAACAGTACATGATCCTGGAAACTTCCTCTCCTTATTATTATTATTTCCACAAGAAAGCTGTTAAATGGTTATAAAACTCCTAAAATACGCCAACCTTGGCATGTCATGCGATTCCCTGGTTTGGCCAGGAAGGAGTTAAAACCATTTGGCAGAGACTAACCCATTAGGCCTAATAATTATGAAATTATAGAGGTACTCAGGTGACTGTTAATTTCACACATACTGTTCAGCTCTGTGGCTAATGAGAGCCTGAAGAACTCAAGTGCCTCATCTTTCTTGTTGAATGGTGACCTGCAATTAATGAGCTTCTGCAAGAAAAGGCAGCATTTTGCACTTGGGGCTAATAAGATGGCTTTTGTGCAGCAGCATTGTGATACCAGGAGCTTTCAAATGAAGATTAAGAACTTTTCCCCTTATTTATTTATGAGCGCTACGCCATCCAAGAGACCACACATGCAGAGAAGTGGCCCTGGTGTGAGTCTTGGAAGAAACTTAAGAGCACAGTTGCTCTGAGGCGATAGCAAAAATCCTCCATCTCCTGCACCGGGTAGTAATAAGGGGGAGATAGGAGGGAAAGGACTGCAGAGTGATCACCGGTGATGGGGACAGACAGGGCAGGTGTGGTTCCAGGAAAAAGAAACAGACTGAGAGCCCCCTTCGCCCCCATCGGTGCACACACACGCACCCACTCACCCATCCCTGCAACGGAGACCCCAAAATAAGCCCTTCACAGCCAGGAGTGACCAAGCACATCTCCTGCCTTTGTGACCATCTCCAGCTCAGGACACGCGCTGAGGCCCTGAACTCAATCCCAGAGGTTTCCAGAGGTGCAGACACAATTTCTGCCTGTTTCCAGCCTTGTGTAAATGCTGTGAAGACTGGAGGGCTGCGATGTGCTTGCACAAGTCCCCCGGACCAGAGCCACTGGGCAGCAGCAGCCCCGTTACCCTCACAGACCGTCCCAGTCTGAGCCCACCAGCCAGCCGCAGCTCTTCCACTGCACACATTCTTAGAGCCCGGGGCTCCCTGCCTTCTCTCTGTCAGCGTTTGTGTAGTTATTCTGGGTGGCAGCATTATCATGATCATTATTATTAACAACGGTTTCATCTTTAAATGCCTGTTTGCGTTGACATTTGTTTTATAAACACGCATATGAAGCGATAAACCCCTACCAGCTGAAACCTACGAGCCTTTTCAGGGTGTTCACTCGTTCACCCGTATTTGAGTAGCTCAGAAATACCTCCTCCAACAGCCCTGACCATTTCTACCTCCTTCAAGGGACCATCTGAGTCGTGACCTCGCTCCAAGCTGGGGCATCAGCAGAAAGAGGAAGAGCTGGCCTAGGACACAGGTATGCAGTGCAGCAAGCTGGGATCCAGGAGACCAGGGCTGCCTCCCTGGTCCATGCATGGGTTGGGAGCCCATCCTGAAGAGATCCAGTGGTGGCTGGCTCTGGTTTGTGCTCCTGCAGTTCCCTGTCATTAAAACCTGTGGCCTCTCCAACCTTCTGGAGACTCTAGCTCATCTTTCAAGAGTTTCCCAGATAAAAGTCCTGTGGAGGATATTGCTGAACACCTTCCTCAGCAAGATCTGTCCTCTCTTGTTGGGTAAGCACGCGTTCTCTATGGGCAGTTTCTTCTCATGCTGTTTTGCCAGGATAAGGTGAAGATGGTGGGTCTCAGATGCTTGTCAGTCCTTGACTATACACAAAAGGCTATGAGAGGTCTTGGCCGGGGCACTGTTACTTGAGGTGAGCGCTCCTCACTCTGGCAGCTCTCAGAAGATGCCGGCTGTTTTCTCTGTGCCTTCAGAGGGTGACTACTGCACCTTGGGGACCCTTCAAGATAGTCACCCCCTGCTTGACACCCCTGTGCCATGGGTGATGTAGGAGCAGAATAATATCAGGAATAGTTTAGGAGAAGTTGCTGACCCTGCTCCAGCACATCCAACCTTCTTGTTAAAACCTGCTGTGAATAGCTGCTGCTTCCTCTGCCCCAGTTTCTCTGTGGCTTCGAACAGGGCACACAGGTCTGCCTGGCGGGTGTTTGGTAGGTGTCTCTTCACATTATTTCTGCAGTCTAATCTGCTAGTGCTTGAGGCAAGAATGTACCTCGGCCCATGCCACCGAAGACCCCACAGAGCCCCATCCTGGCCAGCCCTATGAGGTGGCCAGGAATGACCATCCAGAAGAACCTGCAGCCAAAATAAGACCTTATCTCTGCAGACAGTAGGCACAGGTCCTCCCTATTCCTGCAGATGTTTCTCCTCACCTGGCAATATTGCCCATGTCCTTCTCTACCTGGATACTGGATGCTCATCCTGACCTGGGTGAGACATCAGGAACTCAGACGCTCTGAAGCCACCCCACAAGTCCCACTTGCTTCAGCAAACTGCAAGAAGGGCTGTTTGGGGAGGTCAGGGATAAGCTGGGGGCAAAACCACCCTGCTGCTGTGTCCAGTATGACTGCCTGAGTCCTCCCGGTCCACTGGGTGTGGCAGCCACCCAGGCAGAGGCACTTTGCTGTCCAAGGGTCACTGGTATCAGCAGATGTAGTTCAGAGATGCCCATCAGCTCCTATTTCTCTGTTCTCTGTGGAAACTATCACACCCGTGCCCGGTGGGACACCTATGTGCAGGCAGTACCACACTGCCCAGACATGCTCTTGTAATCACAGAATGGTGGGGGTTGGAAGGGAGCTCTGGAGATCATCAAGTCCAACCCCCCTGCCAGAGCAGGGTCACCCAGGGCAGCCCACACAGGAACAGATCCAAGT
>JAAGNO010022722.1:0-34504 GCA_033439905.1 Ceryle rudis | reverse complement strand
TCCCCTCTCAGGCTTCTCTTCTCCAGGCTGAACAGCCCCAGGGCTCTCAGCCTTTCCTCACCAGAGAGATGTTCCAGGCCCTTCAGCATCCTTATGGCCTCCACTGGACTCTCTCCAGTATTTCCCTGTCCCTCTTGAACTGGGGAGCCCAGAACTGGACACAATACTCCAGAGGTGGCCTCACCAGTGCAGAGTAGAGGGGGAGGGGAACCTCCCTTAACCTCCTGGCCACACTCTTCTTCATGCGCCCCAGGAGCCCATTGGTCTTCCTGGCCACCAGGGCCCATTGCTGTCCCATGGAGAACTTGTTGTCCCCCAGGACACCAAGGTCCCTCTCCATGGAGCTGCTTTCCCGAAGGTCAGCCCCTCACCTCTACTGGTGCATGGTGGTGTTCCTCCCCAGGTGTAGGACTCTGCACGTATCCTTGTTGAACCTCATGAGGTTCCCCTTTGCCCAGCTCTCCAGCCTGTTCTGATCTCACTGACAGCATGGCCGCTGTGGCTCCCTTGTGGATTCTTCTGTCACTGTGAGTGTGACCTGGGTCTTATGGACGACCAGCTACATAACCACTGTTGTGCCACTGTAGCCTGGGGACAGAGTTAAGGTCACCCCATGGGTCTGAAGGAAACAATCTTCTTTTCCAGGAGCTGTGGATTTCACTCTGTCAACACATCCTGACTTCCTACTGCTTCTCTGTCCCCATGCTCCAACCTCTGGCAACACCAAACCTGAAAATCCTCTCAAAATCCCCTCCCAGCGTGTTGTTCTCACTGCATCTCTTCCAGGCAGGCTGCAGCGCCCAGGGTGCTCGTACAGGAGATATCCACACTCCCTTGTCTCGCATCCTTCCTGCTCTTGCCTGTGTGACAGCAGCACTGACTCTCATGTCTCCATCAGGGGTGACACATCTCCAGCCACCCATCAAAGCTGAGGTGCTGGTGCACACTTTCCTCAGGGGCACCCTCCCCTCTGCTGCGGTTTGGAAGCAGCCAGCCTGACATGGCAAGATGCTCGTCTGCAAAGCAGCAACCTGGGGTGGCACAAACTCGTTTGCATCCCAGTTCCCCCCCGCACCAGGGACCTCGGCGAGATAACTTCCGCCAGCTGACAGAGAAAGAGAAGTGTCATGTCAGTGGGAGCCGTGCGGTGCTGATGAGCTGGGAGGACGATGTGCGGGCTGTCAGCAGCTGGCACGCGGCTTTCCATGGGTGGCCTTTGGTTGTTTTGACTTCTTATATTTAAAGTCAATCATGCGGCTGCATGCAAGGCACCCTTCACCGGAACAGGGAGGAAGAGAGGCACTGAAATGTATCTGACAGGGTGGGTGACGGCTGCCCTCCCACAGAGCCTGGGATGAGCTGGGGGAGGGAAGGAGGAGCTGCAGAGGAGGTCTGCTCCCTTAGCCCTGTTGGGACAGGGAGAGCTGGGGGGAAACTGCCTCCTCCCAGCACCGGCCAGCATCTGCTGCTCTCCTCCCAGGTCCATCCAGCTTCACCTCCTTCTGCCAGAGTCAGCTTCCATCACCACCTCTTTTCCTGAGCTTGAAGCTGGCAGAAGCAGATGCTCCCTAGCTGGTGAGTCTCTCCCTCCTCCATGAAAACTGTATTCAAACACCTTGACCATTGGTACAAATGACAAAGTAAGAACATGCATCTGAATGTCTCAAAATGTCTCATTCTCTCTGTGAAGGAGCTGGAAGCCCAACACTCATAACACTGTGATGGGATGACATGGTCCTTTCCAACTCATGCATGCACAGCTTAAACATGAAGGTTAGGGTGAAAAAAAAAGTTATTTTAGAAGAGTCTGGAGGTCACCACAGGAGCCTTACTTTAGCACAGCAGCCCTTGCCTAAGTTCCTGCTCTCCTGCTGTTGTGCAGGGGTAAATCTGGCCTCTACCTGTCTGGGGAAGAAATAGCCACCAGTGTGGAGGCTCAGGCATCCAGCAGACCTGAAGACAGGTCTGGTGGGTGATCCTGGGTGCAGTGTGGCCAGAAGTGGTCCCTAAAGTGGCTGTTTGAGTGTGCTGTCTTAGGATGGGCACTAAGGCTGGTCTGAGCTCCCCTGGTCCAGCAGATGATCATCCTCCCCTTCTTCTTTGGGCTCCATCAGTTTGGGTCACTGTTTTCTTCACATGAGGCACCCAGGGCTAATGGTTTCCCCAGCAGAGCTCATGGCAGAGCTGATGCATCTCGCAGGTGGTGCTCCTGCACGTGCATCCCAGGAAATGCTTGGCCATGCTGTCCTGGAGGATTGCTTCAGCTCACTCTTGGGTTTGCCTTCACATGGCCTCTTCCCTGCCTCATTCCTAGGCTGTTAATGAAGAGAAAATTGTACTGGAGCCAGGAAGACACCTCAGCCCTGCAGGCAACCCAGCCCTGCTGCCTGGTAAAGAGCTACTGCATCTCCTGCAGAGCTTCCTGAACACCTCTTACCATCTGACATCTGACTTCTCTCCCATCCACACTTCCAGAACTTGCCTGGGAGAATATATTGAGAAACCCTTTGGAAAGCCTGGTGCATAAATGGATACACAACATCTCCTGCTCCCCTCTCTGCCAGACCTGCTGCTCTGCTGTATGAGGAAATTAGATTGTGCAACACACTTTGCTCCTGACAAACCCAGGCTGGTTGTTACTCATTTCCTTGTTATCCACTGCAGGCTTGCAAGAGCTTGTTTGAGTAATTGCTCCAGTGCTTTTCGGGGAATTGGAGTTAAGCTGACTGGTAGGGAAGCCTTGGCTCTCCTTCCCTGAGTTTGCCCTTTCCCAACCCCAGGAGCTCCTCATCACAGACAGTTGCAGTCCCAGGACGACCCCGTCCCAGCTCTGAGCCCCCCAAAGCCCCACTGGATTAGCTGCTGCTTCTGTGTCAGCCTGAAAGCTTTCCCCATGGCCACCTACCCTACCTGGACAATGAAAAATGGAGATGGTAGAAACAACTCTGCCCTTCTATGGCTGCTCCTGCTGTGCCTCGCAGAGGGACGCTCTCTGGTGCTGATGTATCTGGCCACCCTAAGACATCTGTTCAGAGCTGCAGTGTGTTGGGGGGGGTGGGGGATATGAATAGATTCTGTCCCTCTCTGCCTTCCCCCATCTTCTGGGACCTCAGCATGTCCTGGGAAGAGGAAGAACAGGTTTCTGCTGTGCCACCATTGAGACAAGCCCCCATACTCCTCTTGGAAAGCCCAAAGGCCCTTGGTCAAGTGGTACCACTGAAACCACAGCACAGAGTACAAAGCATCTCTGCGAAGGCAGCACACAGAGTACAGAGCATCTCTTCTGCAGCACACACAAAGCTGCACGAGACCTGGGCAGGAGAGATGAAGGCTGGACCTGTCTCGTGTCCACCAGCAAGCACGTCTCTTCTCAATGATGATGACGCAGCCTGCACAGAGCAGAGAGCAAATGGAGCAATAAGGGGTAAGCTGCTGACATGCTGGACAATGAGCTGACACAGAGGCATCATGGCCCTCGTCATCCTCATCTGGGGCAGGCAAGACTTACAGGGACCTTGGGGAGGTGCAGAATTTGCAAAGAGGTGGATGATGTGGCTGCACCAAGCAAGGGTGGAGAAGACTCTGGGACTCTGCACCCTGCACTCGCTTCTCATGGTGGGGATGCAGGGGAGGAGGAGGACATGGGGATGGCATTGCCCAGCCAGACCTCCCCAGCAGTTCTGCACCAGCCAGAGCACAGGAGACTGATCCGGGGACCATGTCTGGAGGATCCTACAGATGGCTTTGATATCCCTTCACCATGACAGATGGTCTGCACCTCCTTGGTGCAACTGTGGAGCCAGAAGGTTGGTACAAACCCAGAATGCTGCGCTTCAGGTAGGTCTTTCTCTCCCTTTGTTCATTGCCCTTGATGGATTTTTTCCCATCTGAACATTCATCCATGCCATTTGGCAGTGCCATTTGGATGTGCCATTTGCCCAGTCTTGGGTCACCATCAGGAGACAGCCCAGCCCTAACAGTGCTGCAGTCCCTCTGTGCTCAGAGCTGGGGAGGTGGTCCCTGCCAGGATGTCCTGGGGGCTTTGATGCAGGACTCCGATGGAGTGACACCTGCTTCCCTTGCTCTAAGTCTGCAAAGGAGCTGGGGCACCAGGGGCTCTTCTCAGTTTTGCAGTAAACTTACTGGCTATGCTGTGGTGTCCTTGTGCCTCAGTTTCCCCTTGTGCATGATGTGAGCAATGAACTGTCCCAAGGGAATGGGGGTGGGGGGTGATACCTGTAGCTGTAAAGTCCTTGTACCAGGCAGAGGTTCAATGCATTTTTATGTGACTGAGGCACTGAATGCTGAAGAAGCAGAGGTGAGACAGGGAGATCCATTAACTGCACAGAAATGCACATAGTGGAAGAGTCATCACTGGGGCTGACTTGTACTGGACAGAAGAAAGCTCCAAGATGTGCCCCGTGTGCAGCTGGAGGGCAGGAGAAAGCCTTGCAGTGAGACACGCAGTGCCCAGTCTGCTCAGCTTATCAGAAGCAAGGCTGAGAAGTGTTTTGATTGCAGCATGTAAGTGCCTTCATGGGGATAAAATCCCAGGTACAAAAGGGCTCTCTAATCTAGCTGTGAAAGACAGACCAAGATCCAGCAGCTGGAAGCAGAAGCCACGGGAGTTATATTGAGGAAGGAGGCACGTTGTTAATGGAGGCAGAGAGAGGGGATCGAGTGCCAAGGGGCAACTCAGACCAGGGCTGGACACCCCCCTGGCAGAGGAGCTTACCTGAGCCTGAGGCAGTGGAGTGCAGGGGGGCAAGGGCTGGCAGGACTGTCTCTCCATATAGGGGTGGTCAGACCGACAGTGACACAGGTGAGGAAACAAAGGTGCAGCAGGGCAGATGTCTAAACCACATGCACAGAGGGTTGGGAGGACTGGGACTATGCTCCTATGTATCAGGTATCTATGTATTTAGGTGTGTCCCTTAGCATCGTGCTGCTGACGCCCAGTGCCACCTGAGACACCCAGGGGTAGCCCACCTGGCCACCATCTGTCACACCAGAAGGGCACAGGCTTCCTGTAGATCCTGTATCACATCTGCCAGCCCTATGGAGATGTCTCAGGTCCCCCAGAGCTTCTTGAATTGCACCAGACACCTCTGCTGAGCAGCTGAGTTGCACCCCTCATTGGGAAACCTTGCTCTCGACAGCACAATTACTCTGCACAGACACTCCCAGCACCGCTCAGATGAGCTAGGTGTTTCATGTACCTCTCCCCAGGCACTTCATTATAACAGCCCAACACGAGGACTGCTCTGATTCAAAGCCCCTGGCAGGGTCCCTCTTGCCTCTGGAGAGCTGGTGTGATGTGGTGCATGTACCACAAGAGTGGCCACTTTGTGTTGAAGCTCAGGCACAGGGGTGGTACCTCTGATACGGAAGGATTATCTCAGTCATGTAATGAGGTGCTTAAGTGCTCAGGGTAGCCCTGTCCCTGGTGAACTACTTGGGGGTCCGAGCCCTGCAGGGTCCCTGTGGGTCAGGCACTGCTGTGAAAATGGGGTGAGGGTCCAGAGCCATTCATGCCTGAAGCACATTTGCATCAGTGGGGATCGGAGGGAAAAGGCAACCCCAGCCCCAATGTCAGGTGTCCTGCAGCATCCCAGGCAGCTGAGTTGAGAGGCTGGTTTTCCTGATTAGCAGGATGTCCTGGTTTGAGTGAGAACAAAACTAATTCTGTTCAGTGATTTTACTTGCACGCCCTGACCCTAAACCGTGACACAAGACCAGACTTGGGAAGGTCGCCCAGAGCTGTTGGTCTATATGAGGGCTCCAGGCACCCCAAAACAGCCCCTTGTGCTGCTCATCCAAGCACTACGTCCCCAAGGACCATGGGACTTGACTGCTCCCATCCTCTCTAGTGCTGGAGCAGTGCAGGGAGGTGGATGCTGCTTGCCCTCAGACAGCCTGCAACCAGCCACGGCTCTGTCTCTGAAGGCACCATGCTGCCACCTGAAAGGAGCAATCAAAGGTGTTGGGCTCTGCAGAGGGCATGCGGTAGGTGAGCCAATGCAGCTGGGCTCTGCTAATTCTAGGGGACACAGCAACTTGGCAGTCCCCCTTCAAGACATGCCACCAGAGATCTCAGCTGATACGGAAGGGCTCAGGAGAGACATGGGACTGTGCTGTCTGTCTGAGGAAGCTGAACGCTGGAATGACTTTAACTTTTTCTACTGAGGGGAAGATTTGTGCACTTAGCAGCCAGAATGGAGCTGAGGAAGCAGCAGGAGTTGAACAAAGGGCTGTGCAGTGGAAAATGTGTGCTCATAGATACCAATTCACACCTGTTAACTGCTGCGAGAGGCTGCCAGGAGCACCAGGAGTGCCATTTACGTGAACCCTGCACAAGCAGGTGTGCCATTGACCCATTGTCTGGAGTCACCGAAATGTGTGCTCGGTGTCGCTGTCCTGGCAGCCTTCCCATGGAAGCAGCTGCATCGAGTCTCAGCTGGCTGCAGAGGGGAGCTGGGAGATGCCCTCAGCCCTGGCACACCAGCCTGGGGAAGGGCTGCCATGCCCAGGAACAGGAGTTGTGCCAGCCAGGGAAGCGAGCTCCATGGCAAGCTCAGGGGAGAGAGAAGATCCTGCTCCTGTGCTGTCTTGCAGCAGAAAAATGGGGATGAAGCTGTAAAACCCCAGGTCATCCCTCAATTCGCCCAGCTCGCAGGGCACTGGGGAGCAATGGCAGGGGCACAGGCATGCAGGAGGCTTTCCAAAACTGTGTCAGGGCTCTGCATGTCTCACCAGCTCCATCCCTGGCTGTTGAGCTGGGAAGCCACCTGCCAGCCTGCCTGGGAGGTTTGGGGACGCCGTTTCCTGGCAGGTCTCCATCTGCACAACCTATGGTGTTGACAAGCCCCACTGAGCATTGGGAGGGAGCCAGCGTCTGGCTGTCGACCATCTCTCTCCTCCTTGGCTCCAGCAGCACAAAGGGCTGCAAATCATGA
Organism: Ceryle rudis; assembly: GCA_033439905.1. Classification (NCBI taxonomy): domain Eukaryota; kingdom Metazoa; phylum Chordata; class Aves; order Coraciiformes; family Cerylidae; genus Ceryle; species Ceryle rudis. The sequence goes on along the minus strand of JAAGNO010022722.1, from coordinate 27,548 downwards.
CTAAAAAATACTTGGTGTGTGTGCATGTGTCCTCTGGGGACACCCCGTCACCTCGTCACTGTGGTACGGTCATAGGTTGCTGCTCTGTAGAGCGTCTTGTGCCAAGCATGTGCCTGTCACAGAGTGATGCCAAAGAGATGCCTGGTTTTGGCTGCCACCCTCATAAGCCTCCTCTGGGAATCCTTGGCTCCTTCCCCAGGAAAAAGCCCCTGTGACCAGACTGGAAGACAACACTTCCAAGCTTAACAGCCCCGCCAGAGACCTCTAAACCTGCAGTGTGAAGATTTCACCCCAGAAGGTCTGGCAACCAGCAGTGAGTTACAGCTGGGAAGGGTAACTTTTTTTTTTTTTTCTAAAGGTATTTATTAGGTGGAGAGAATGGTGAGATGTCTGCCATCAGAACAGCATCATAGCAAAGCCCTGGTGTGATCCTGCATGTCCAGGTGGGTCTGTCTCTGCCTTCTCCTCTCTCAAGTGGTTCCTTTTATCCCCTCACTGAGGAAAGGTGCCTGGGTCACTGACAAGGGCTCCTGTCCAGCATATGTTGCTCCCTCCAAAAACACACTGCGTGTCTCCCACTCCAGACACAAACCCTCAAGCTCAGGAGCCCAGCCTGAGGTGTCTCCTACAGCCACCCATAGCTAAGCCACTAGTGCCTTGAGACCTCACAGAGCAGCACAGATCTGGAACTTTGCAGTGCTCAGCTCTGGGAATCCAGCACGCAGCTGGTGTAGGGACAGCCACCATGGAGCAGGGACACAGCAGAGAATCTTCCGCAGGATGGTGGGTGGAGGTGAGGAGTGGGATTGCAAGAGCAGGGCCAGAGAAAAGGAGTCCTGGCTGGAGGGAGCTGGGCCCTGGGGAGGGTCCAGCTTGCAGCGCTTTCCTAACAAGAACCATCTCTTGTGGCTTTTCCCCAAGGACACTGTGGTGGCTCTGACCTGCTGGCTGGAGAAGGGCTGATGAGTTGCAGATGGCACCAGTTGCAGATGCAGCCGGTGTCATTCAGTGACTGGGGTGAAGGGAAGGGGAGGACAGCACACCCATAAGCCTTGTTGCCTCCTTCCCAAAGCCATCCTTGGCAGCCCTGGGGGGCCAAAGGGGATCACTCCCCCTTGCCATGGCAGCATCTCCCATCCCAGACCTCTCCCCAGGAAAATTTCACTTAATAGCCCAGAAAGCACTGGGGAGACTGGGATTCACAGGAAAGCTCCCTGGCCTTCCTCCAGCCTCATCAGCATGACAATTGCTCTCTCGCCTGCTCTGTTTCAGATCCTACCCTTAACATTTAACCACTCCCCATTAATTTCCGAATTGCCACACACGTTGCAGTCATTTCTTCCCTGCCCCGATCTCAACGCCGGGGCCGAGCTCTTCCAAGGGAGGCCGATGCTGGGGGTGCCGTGGGGCAGAGACCTGGCTGCGGACCCCCAGTCCCGGGAGGGAGTATGGGAACAGGAGGAGAGGGGAAGCTGGGGACCCGCCACTTGGCTTTGTCCTGTGGCAGACACATGGAGCACATTAGCAGCCTTTCAGGGGAGGTTTGATCGATGGGGAAGGCTTTCGAACTGACTATCAAAGCACGCATGGTATGTGAGAAGCAGACACCAATTAGTGATGTCTTTTTAAAGGCTGCCTTGTTAAGAGGGGAATAAGGGGAAAGAATGAAATTGGCCAGAAAACATGGAGCTATTTAACCTTAATTAGAAGAAAGGTGTGGGCTTTGTGAAAAGGCCATTTCTGAAAGGGGTTTTTCTCCCTGGCTATAAAGAGATCCTGCCTACTTGTTAGAGACTTGTTAGAGTTTATAAGGCTGGGCAGGAGGCTAACTTGTAGAAATGCCTTTTATGCCACTTGAATGTGTGGCTTGCTTATTATAGTCTGCCATCCTGCCAGGGTGGCTGGTGGAGAGGAGAGGAGAGAGCAGCACTGCCAACTGGCTATAAATTTCATGAACATCATAAATGTAAGTGCTTTCTGGAGAGCTGTACAGATTGCACATAAAAGTCCCCCTTCTGTCCCTGTAAACTAAAAAGAGGGCTTTTTTGGCAAATTAAAAATTGTAGAGTGTCTTCCATGCTGAGCTAAGAAGCAGCCAGGCTACAAATCCACAGCTACAAAGTCACAGCCGTGCAGGGAGGTCTCCCGCACACGCTGGCATTGCCGCTCCCCAGCACCGCCGTGACTCGAGGGAGAGCAGGAGCGAGAGCTGAGGGGGCTGCAGACACCTCCAAGGGTCTCAGCAACAGGACCTGGGGGAGGCCACATCTGCCCTGCAGTGCCAGGGCTCCCGGAGGGAGGTGGACCCTACCACCTCGGTGCTTGTGCTGCTGCCAGCAGCCAAGGCACAGCGACCGCATTGCTCGATCGCACGCGGCTGTAGAGACAAGAGAGGGATTTTCCTAAGAGCCGTGGGACCGAGCATTGCTCCTGGCTCTTCCCCAGTCCTCCCCATGAACTTAGGGAGTCACAGCACCTTTGGGACTCGGTGTCCCGGTCCTTGGCTGGTCTGGAGCAGGCGATGCCCGGACACGAGACGTGTCGCACGCAGGGCTCACACGCACCAGCCCCTCCAGCAGCTCAGGGACTGTGTGGCACCGAATCAAGGAGAGCCCTTTGAGATGGGAACACGTGCCCTGCCCCTGCTGTGGACCCTGACACCGGACGCAGTAAATAAGCACAGAAAGAGGCATTTTCTCTGTCAGCTGAACAAGACCGTGCTTTATCCCCGTCACTGCGCTGCTGCGCGCTGCTGAGCCGTGCAGCCCTGCCAGGAACATTCCCAGCCTGCTCCCGCACCGTCCTGTTAAAGACACAGGACTCAGCCCTCACAGGGCTGCTGTGAGCGTTGAGGATCCGTGTCCAAATGGAGCCAGCTGTCTGCGTAGCCAAGTGAGTCCAAGTTCTCACTGCACATATATCTGATTCCCCCCCCCCCCCCCCCTTGCTGATTAATAAGGACCATAAATATCAACTAATGACTACACAAGGCAGGCATTTAAAGTGGTCAGGACACACAAACAGTGTGATGCCCCCACCAGCCACCTGAGTCCTGGCGACAACATGTTTCTGCACAGAGTGGGAGACATCAGTTCCAGCCCAGGCTAATAGCCATATCCGGGCCAGCAGCTCCCCATGCCAGGGAGGGCAGGTGGAGAGGGCACAGCACCTCTTTGGTCCAGTTTGTTGGTGTCAGCCACCCCTGAGGAGCTGTGATGGCTGCAGTGCTTGATCAGGGTCAAAATTTCTTTGGTGGGGCTGTCCAGGCGTGTCCTACACAGGCACAGAGCGATGCCATTGCCAGCTCCAGCAACACGCTGCACTAGCTGAGCCTCCTTTTTAGGCTGCTTCCTGTGCACCACCAGCATCTGCTGCCTTGCCAAGCTGAGCCTCTTCTCTGCTCAGGTGCCGTGGACCAGCACAGCCACCGGGCCAGTGCCACTCAGCTCCACTGGTTGGGTTGCATGCCCAGCCTGTAGTTGGGGGAATGCCATGCGCTTGATGCCAGCATGGGCACCAGGCTCACCGCCTCCAGGAGGTCTCTGTAGGATGCTGTGGCCTCCCTGGCTCCTGGCTGCCCCCAGGCTCCCTATTCCCCAGGGGAGTGCTTAGGGACTGCTTATCTTTAGTCCCAGGTTTCCTGGGGTTTTAGAGAAGAGCTTTACAAAAATGCACTTCATGCACATGGGCAGTCTGTGTCTTCAGGGTGGGAGGGATGTGGTGCTGGGAATCACCTTGCTAAACCAGATCCGTCTTCACCCAGTTGTTCATGATCTTCTCTTGCCAGTGCTGGACCCTTGGAGGATTATGCAGGGACATTTCTGTCCCCTCAGGCAGCTTCAGCCTTTCCTTCCTATGGGCTGCCCCCACTCAACCTCAGCTCCTGCCCAGAGGCTTGCAGATGTGGGTGCAGTTTTGCTTTGCAGAAGACCGCAGTGTGCACAGCTCACGGGCGCTTCACAGCCTCAGTCCAGATGTGGTGGCACTGCTATTGCTCCTTCCCTGAGCTGTGAAACTTGTCCTGCTATAGCACCTCCTCTAGGGTCTCCCTGATCCACAGGGGAGGGTGCAGATGCCAAGCCCTGGGGGCTCCTTTCCCTTTCTGCAGAGTGAACGCGCGTCTGAGATCCCAGGATTGGCAGGGAACTGTGGCTTCAGCTAAATAAAAACCAGAGCTCGGCAAGGCTGCCTGCTCCAACGTGACAACATGACAGTGTGTGAAGGAAGCACCCTCATGCTCAAATCCAAGGGAAGAGCACGTTTCCTGGGGCTGTGCGCTGAGTCCCTCGCAGCCACCCGGTTTCCTAGTAGCAGCACATCACACTTGGGATCCTTCCGCCACTGGGCTTTGGGTTTGGGCAGCTCCGCTCTGTGCCTGGCTCAGGTGCTTCCCCAGCATGATATTGGCATTTCCACTGCATGCTGCAGTCCCAGCTGTGCAGAAGAGGCTGTTTCTGCTGGGAAAGCAACGCGTGATATCATGTGACCCCATGCGCAGGCACTTAGTCATCAGCACAGCTAGAGCACAGCTTCATCCTGAGACAACCAGCTCTTGCACAGAGGGGACAGTGTTGGTGTGAAGACACAGCACACTGGGGACCATTCCCAGGTGGGAGGTTGGACGCAGCACCCTGCCTTGGAGGCTAAGGGGATTCCCCTGGACATCGTGGGGACCTGGGTTTTCCCTGACCCCAATCTGCAACAACAGCCCTAGGCACATAGAATTTACCACGAAGACACAGCCAAGAGGGTGACCCCACAGCCATCCCTGACACAATGAGGCTGGGCTTGTCAAACTGGGGCTGTGCCAGGACATGCCAGAGGTGAGCACTGGTAGCCCACAGCATACCTGCATGCCATGCCGTGCACGCCCCCAGCAGTGGCACCTCCTCCCCAGACCAGCTTTTGGACACCTCAGTGCCAGAGGGGTCCATTATCACTCCCGTGCTGATGCTCCCAGATGCTGCGGCCCTTATCCCATCCCAGTGCTCTCCTATTTAACCCGGGGCCATTTGTGTCCAGGGGGACGAGTGGGTGGCAGCAGCAGAGGGTGCAGACACGCCGGTGCCAGCCGCACCTGGCCACAGGGACAGGAGAAGGTGAGGTCCATCCAGCCCATCCGGAAGGCAATCGTCCCCCAGTAAGGCTCCAGAGACCTGCCAAGGTTTGGAGGAATAAAACCGACACTCTGAGAGGGGTTGTGAAAGCCCAGTGCAACAAGTGGGCAGCCGACTGTGACCACAGCTCAGGATGGGGCTGTCACCAGCTGGACTCATGTCAGCCTGTTCCCAGCTCAGGAACATGCTTTGGAGCATCCCCAGGGGAGCACGGGTGTCCATGCAGGCCTGAGGAAGGTTGAAACCTTACGTGATTTTCCTGGGGGCCTTGTGCACTGCTAAAGCCGCTTGGTTTGGGCAGCACGAGCTTCCTTTGTGGATGGCTGCGACCCCCTGCAAATCCTTGCTGCGCGGAGATAGGCTTGGATAGAGCGTGACCTGTCCTCAGATGACTGAAGCTAAACCAAAATAACCCCAGTCCAAGCCAAGTCGGGCTGCCAGGACAGCCTTTTGCATCAGTTCCCTAAATTAGAATAATACTGAAGTGAAGCTGGCATGGGGACAAGCCTGGCGCTGCGAGGGAGGCAGGAAGGACACCAGTAAATTCCCAGGACCCTTTTGCAGCGGTGGGTTGGGCTTTCTCCAGGGTGAAGAGGCTCCAGGTCTCCGGAGGCAGTGGACAGAGGTGAGGGCTGTGGCGTGGCTGATGGCCCCGCTGCCTGGCTCAGCACCCCCCAGCCCCTCTCCCAGATGTGCTCCTGCCTGCCCAGATGTTCAGCCCAGGGGCAGCTGCCTGCTCGCAGGCAGAGAGGGCACGAGTGCCGGCAGAAGTGGCTCTCACTCGGCAGCGTCGTAGCAGCTCCTGCAGGATGTTGACACTTTTTTCCCCACTTGAAGAGTGCTGAAGCCTTATGTGCGTGGGTGGTGACGGCACCGAGTCCTCCAGGCACCGCAGGTGTCACTGGGGAGGAGATCCTCCTCCAAACACCCCACAGACCCCCTGCAAAGTGGGCGGGGGGGTGCTGCGGGGAGGGGATGGTCCTGCTGTGTGGGGTGAGCAGCTGGAGCAGGAGGCAAAGGCTCCTGTCTCAGTACTGCCCAGCGTGATGTCCAAGCTGGGGGGTCTGGCCTGGAAACTATGTCTCCAGTGGTGCTTTAAGCCAGCAAAGGGCATGTGGGGACAGCTCTTCATGTGGTCTGCAGGAGTGGGGAGGTGCTGCTGGTTGTTGAGATCTGTGGGATTTGCAGGCAAAAGGGATGTCAGAGGGACAAAGTTGATCACCACCCTGTGAAGGGGATGCTGTGGGCAGGGAGCAGGCACTTTATCCTCAGCTGCTCAGCCTCAGTCGTCTGACCTGCAGCCTCAGGGCTTCGCTGAGGAGTTCTGGGAGAAATGTAGTTTGGCTTGAGGAGGTCTGAGAGTGCCTGTGGTGTCTGCTCCCAGGGCAAGGGAGAGGGAGGTGGGTGTATCAGGACCTTTCTGTTCTCAGCTCTTAGGTGAATGACACCTTGCTTTCCCCCTTTTCTTCCACACGCCTGGGGTCCCGCTTGGAGCTTCTGTGGCCCCAGGAAAGGCTGGATGGTGGCTGCCACACTCTGCAATTGTAACTGCAATTGCAGAGGGCACTCAGGGTGCTGCCGGGCCCCTGCACACACACCAGTGGGATGCGCAGCGTCCATTGGACCTGTGGCCCAAAAGTAGGGCTGATTGGCAGGGAGGAGGCAGGAGGTAGGTGGAGGCAGGGATGTGTAGGGGTAAACCCCTGCTACTGTTATAGTCAGACCCTAACACAGGGCTGGGGGTGCCCATGGTCCTCCTCAAGCCCCCTAACTGCCCCAGAGAGTGTCACTCTGGCAATGCCACCATGCACAGACAGGCAAGATGCCTCGAAAGGCTGCATCTGGACAGTGGCTGAAGGACTGCAAAGGTCAGGAGAAAATGAATGCTGGGTTTGGGCTCCAGGAGCAGCAGAAGGTTCGTAGCTGGCTCAAAATGGGGTCGTGCCACCTTGGGGTGACACCGCAGGGACCCTTCCAGCTCTCACAGTGATGAGAGCCAGCTGCAGAGTGCCAGTGCCCTCCCCGGAAAAATGCCCTGGCTTTGAAGCACGATTCAGTCCTAAGTGTGGATGAATGCAAAACATGGGAGTTTTGGCAGGAAAAGATTTCTGGGGAATTTCCAGCCTGACAGAACGGAGACCTCGGCACGCACAGGAAGGGGGGACGGGTCCCTGGCGGCAGGGACCAGGCAGTATCATTGTGATCTTCCCCCCCCTTGGAGAAAAAAAGAAATCAGCAGGCAGCTTTCCCCATGGAAATGTTTCCGTGTTGGAAGAGAAGCCAACAAGCCATCGTCACCCACGGCAGCAGGCGCTGCCATCCCGGATGCCGTGTGCAGGGCAGATGGAGCAGCTCGGGGGGGGACCTGCCACTCAGCCACCAGCAACACCAACCCCTGTCAGCAGGGCAGTGCCAGCTGATGACAAGCAAATTGCTGGCTGCTTTAGGGACATAGTCGTTTTTCTGGAGTGGCATTAGGGAAATTGGATGCCTGGTGTAGCAGGGCACAAGAATTCCCCTGAAATCCTTGCCAGCATCAACGGGCATCCGATGGATTTTGGTCCCACCTGTTGGGTTGCTCTGAGCTGATTCAGTAAAGCAATCTATGGATAGAGTGTGACATAGCATCCGAGGAAGTCCTGCACAAACCCTGCAGATCCCAAAGGTTTCTGCCTTAGGCACCAGCCTCCTGGGCACATCACTGGGCACAGTGGTATGGCTGAGACAGCTTTGCAGGGTGAGATTGGTGTGGCCATAAGAGGAGCAAAGCTCTGGCACCCCCCAGATGACTGACCCCAGCCCAGACAGCCTTGCAATGCTCCCCTGTGGTGTTGGCTTTGGTGAGCTCCACCCCAGCAGTGACTGCGTTCCCAAGACGAAGCAAAAGGCGTGTGCTTTGCAAAGCAGGAGGGATCCATCTGCTCTCACTGGAAGTACAACAGAAATTCAGGCTCCCAGCAGCACTGGACCCTCCAGGGACTTGCTGAGCACTGGACCAGGCTGTTCTGAACCTGCAGCCTTCTAGGGCATGTTACCAGGTTGCTTGTGTCATCTGCCTGACCTTGGGGATGGGTGGGAAGGTGGGATCCATGCTGGTCATTGATTTCCCATCTGGACCCGTGAGTGAGAAGGATCAGATTCTCTGTACCATGGAGCTCTCTCCAACTTGGCTATTTCTTTGTGCCTTAAACAGCAATTAAGAATAAAAGTAGAGCTGCCGTTGCCTGCGAAAGGCTCTGTCTGACTCCTGTCTCCTCACTGCAGTGCTGCTCTGATTTCCATCTCATGCATATCTTATTTAACATTCTGGATACTGTTTTGAGTGCCCCAATATTTTAAAATAAATTGCTGCATGTAAAAGACTTAATGTCACATTCTGTTATTCTGACTGTTAAAAGAAAAGTGAAATCTTCAATGGGGCTAGTGGAGCAGAAGCAATCACGCAGAGGGAGGTCCTATTAATGTGTATTACGTTTCATTATTCCAGCGCTGCATGTCAACCAGCTTCTCATCAGAACTCACGCAACAGATCACAGCGTTAACTCCTTGCAACCAAACAGGGGGGCAGGCGTCTTAAACTCTTTCTGTGTTCCTCGCTCCCCCGGCGTCGTCTCTCCGATGCCGTCCCTGTGTCCTCAGCGCGCACACGTGTGCTACGGTGCACGCTCCTTGGTGCCGCGGCCCAACCTGGCCCCCTGCAGCCTTCCTCCCTGCCGAGGAGGAGCTGGGGGTGGGAGTGGGCTGCACACCCCAGCAAAGAAGAGGGGACAGTCAGGGAGATGGGAGAGGGAAGGGGATGATGGAGAGGGATATGTGCAGGAAAAAAGCATGGAGAGGATGAGAAGAAGATTGAGACACAAGAGAAGAGGGTCCCCTGTGCCACCAGTTCATGCTATCTTCGCCCAGCTCCCTAGATCCATGAGTTATACCATCAGGGAAGTCACCACAGTGGCTTCCTTCCCCTGAAGGTCTCTCCAACCCCTGCATAGTTAGAACCATGGTGTTGTTCTGGTTGGAAAAGAAGTTCAAGATCATTAAGTCCAACAGTCAAGCCAGCACTGCCAAGACCACCACTAAACCACACCACTAAGCACCACTCTACAGGTCTTCTAAACTCCTTCAGCAATGGGGACTCCACCACTGCCCTGGACATCCTGGGCCAGGGCTTAACAACCCTTCTGGTGAAGAAATCTTTCCTAATGTCCAACCTAAACCTCCCCCTGGCACAACCTGAGTCCATTTCCTCTTGCCCTATTGCTTGTGTGGTCTCTCCAGCCCCTTAGCTGTTCTCCTTCCCATCCTCCTGCCTCCTAGGGAGCACAGGCACAGTGGTGATGAAGGATCTGGGTCATGGCTGATGGCATGTGGTGCCCTGGTCCTGGGGATCCTGCTGCTGTTGGGAAGCTCCCAGGGGAATTGGCAGGAAAGGCTGGAATGACCACTGGGAAAAGGGATTTTAGGGCAGTGGTGAGGGAGGGCACATGGGATGGACTGGGGAGGGCACATGGGATGGACCAGGGAGGGCATCATGCCTGAAGGTGTCCATCTGTGTCCTTGGGACACAAGGGGATTGGAAAGTCGTGCTAAAGCCTAAGCCTCCACTCTGACCCGCCTTGTGCTCCCAATCCCAGGGGGCTTGGTCCCACAGGAGCAACAGGTGCTGATCCAGGAGTGTTACACCCACAACAGCCACTGGAATGGCACAAACCACACAGAGGCATGTAGCCAGATCATAGTATCAATCACAGAGTCACAGAATCATAGAACAGCTTGGGTTGGATGGGACCTTAAAGATCAGTTAGTTCCAACCCCTCTGCTATGGGCAGGGACACCTCCCACTAGAGCAGCTTGCTCCAAGTTGGTCTTGAACTCTTGCAGGGAGGGGGTATCCACACTCTCAACCTCATCATTCAACAGCCATCCAGCACAGGCAATGCTGAACCTGCTCTCTACACCCTGGGGCTTTGGTGGGAGCGCGTTGCCTGCACTGCCTTCCATCCTCAGCGATGACGTATCTACTTGGGATTGGCATCCCAGGGCTGCCACCCTCTCCAGTACCAGCTCTGAATTTTACCATCCCTCTCAGCATCCTCCCAGAGTCAAGTCAAAGGTACAAAGCCAAACCAGCTGGTGTGAGCCCATCCCCACGGTCACGGCTCCCTTTGGCAGGGGCAGTCGAGTGGCAGTTCTGTGTCTGCGGCTTGGGGATGTTTGGAAGCACAGGCACAGGGAATGCGTTAGGGTGCTGGGGCTGCTCATGGGGTGGCAGGAGATTGCTTATGGGGAAAATTAAAACCCTGCAAAAATAATGTATTTTGTAGCAGTGAAAGTTGGGTGGTTTGTATTCCCATTTTCTGTAGGTTTGTTTTGTTTCCTGCTTCAGCTTTTCACAGGCTCTGTTTCTGTAGTTGCCTTTTTTTCTTTTTTTTTTTTTTTTTTTTTTTTTTTTTTTTCCTTTTGTGGTTTTGAGGGATTGAGGCTTTTCTATGACAGCAATTAAAGTTTGGATTCTGAATTTCATGGGTGGTGGGAAAAACCTTATTTTTCAGTTCAGTCCATTTCAAACTGAATACCTGATGCTCCCAAAGCTCCACCCCAGCTCAGACCAGGGGCTTCATGGATGCTGCAGCAGAAGGGTGATGCACACCTACTGGGTGTTGAGAGGTGCTGGTGCTGGTGAGGAGTGTGGGTACAGAAACTTGTTGGGATGAAAGCCCTTCACCCCGAGAGAGACTGAAACCCAGCTGACATCTCCTGAGATGCCTCCACCCCAGTGTGGGTCCCTCTGGGCTCAGGTCTGTGGCAGGGAGGGGGGACAGGAGGCATCCCATGTGCTGTCTCTCCCCAAACCTGTCTCCACTGCTCCCAGTCTTTCAAAGAGTGCATTAAAAAAAGAAACAAGAAACTACCCAAAGCTTGTTTGTTCTTCCTCCCCCTTTCTTTCTGTCCCTTCCCAGTGCTGCAGCTGGTGGTCCTGCTGGCCTGACTCTGTCACCCTTGCCGAGCCCAGAAGACCCCACCCTGGCCCCTCACAACCACACCACAGAGAACCTGCAGCAAGATCAGGTTTTGGGGACCGAGGAGGCACTAAAACCAAGCTCAACAAACACCCACAGCAGGACATCTCCAAGGGCGAGGGGTGGGCTGAGGCGTCAGGAGCAGGGCAAGGCAAAGTGCTGCTCAGCAGCAGGGAGGAGAGGAGGGAGAGGGAGGGGTCTTTTGCTCTGCTTTTACTGGGGCTACAAAATGCATCCAGAGACACTTACCCTTCATCTTCTTCTCCTCCTGAGTGTCTGGGCCCGTGAACTTGCAGCACTTCAGAGCTGCCCAGCACTAGCCTGGAGTCTATACCCCAGGAGGGCAAATGCCACATCCCTTGCTCCTTCCAGTGGCTCATGCCAATGGGCTGAGCTCTCTCCTAGCATGACTGGAGAGCACAGAGAGCCTGTGAGACATGGTGGAGAGGTTACATTTTTAGAGCTATTACCCCCAGTAAGGCAGGGGACAGGTACCAGCCCCAAGGGTCTCTTGGCTCTGCCCTGGCTTCACGGCACTGCTTGATCACCAGGCTTGTCTGGTTTGTCTGCACTGAGACCCTGTCTGGTCCTTCTTATTAAATCTGGTTTAACCAACACCAGTTGGCCAAGGGGGAGGTGATCTGGAGTGGCCTCACCCCATACATGACATGGTAATACAGCTTTGGTTAAGCTAGGACACGGTGTTACCTGAACCTCTACCAACCCTCTCCAGAGACCAGAAGTGGATGCTGTGGAAGCCTCAAAACTCAGATTATCCAGATTATTGTGCACTGAGTTGTAATAGTAGCACCAGTAGCCCTTGCTCAAGCACAAGAGGGGATGGCCTCTTCTAGGGACAGATGGGTCAAGACATGGTTGTATCAGGATGCACAACCTCATGGAGGACTACCCTGGGTAGTCCAAGTCTCTGCTCACACCAAAGCTGAGTAGGACACTTCATCCCAGCCTCCCTGGCCAAGCTGCCTCCCTCTGAGCCATCCCTGTGATGTGCATGACCCAGGACACCCTCTGTCTCTGTGGTCATCTCCAGCCCAGGCCCCAGAGGCCCCTGGCTCCTGATTTTGTTCCTTGGGCCGGCCTTGCCGTGGATGCCTCCTGTTGCTGAGCAGTGCAGGAGTCTGTGAGGTGACCCCTGACATTAACCTAATTGTTCCCTCTCTTTGATTAGATGCACCACAAAGCTGGTAAATGGATCAAATTAAATTTGAGTGGCGGCAGCACAGCTTTGGAACGCTGATTAGATTTGAAAATACCACATTTAAATATCTTAGCATTTGTGGGGATTAGGAGAGAGAGGAGCAGTGGGGGAAGCAAAGGAAGGGGGATGGGGGAGAGGCAGTCTCAGCCCCCCACAGACACAGGTCTGCACTGGGATGCCCACCTTGGGCCACCCACCTGCCCCTGGGTATCAGCACTGGCTCTCCAGCTTGGCACGTGGAGGGTCAATTCTGATCTCCCGGATCAGGCACCTTGTTCCAGGTTCATCTGAGGTTTAGCACTGGATGGGATAGGTTGGCTCCTGCACCTCCTGTCACACGGCTGTCCCCTCCAGCCCCAACCACCTGCTCTTAAATGTCATCTGGAGTCTCTGAGATTTATTCTGCACAAGGAAATGTGAATGGCAATACAAGCCCATAAATGGGAAAGAAAACAGGAGCCTGGGAAAGGAGACTGGTCCTGGGTCTGGATATTGATTGTGGCAGGGCTGGGTCCCAGGCATCTGTGGCACGGCGGGTCCAGCCAGGGAACAGCCCCCAGCACCTGTCAGTCACAGACCCCAACACCCTGGGACCACAAAACCCTGTCCTTGCCTCTCTCCAACCAGCCCAACTCTGCAGCACTGTGCGGAGAAGCCCAGGGCTGGATGACCCATCCCAGAGAGTACTGAAAGTGCTGCGACTGGACAGGACTGGGAGGGACTGATACTGGGCAGGCCGCTTCCTCCAGGGACCCCCTTACCAGGGTGTTCAGGAGGCCATCTCTGAAAGCCCTCCGGGGATGTACTGCAGTGATAGACAACTTGTGTGCACTTGTGTGTGTCTGGAGGGAGGTCGGGAGGTTTAGGAGGTGCTCAGGGGCAAGTGAACGATGGAGGGAAGAGTGCATGGCTAATTATTCTGTGAAAGATTCCAGGGGTCACAGGCACTGTTGCTGATGGGGGATCTTGGCTCACTCTGGTTCTGAAGGATCACGCTGATGTGGAGATGGACCAGTGAGCTCGGCTCCTGCTGGGCCCCTCCAGGGAGAAGGACACGGCTCTCCTGCGTAGCTCTGGGGTGCTGGTGTTTGCTCACATTTGCCAGGTGAAGCGCTTTGACAGGAGGTGGTGGCCAGTCCCCTGCCCACCTGCCCATGCCACCCCATCATGCTGCAGTGAAATGGGTCAGAGGAAGGCAAGGTTCCACCACAGCTTGAAAACCTCTGCTTGGAGCAGCAGCCGCTGGGCAGCCCATGCAGTATCTGCCCCTGCCCGGGGCTGTGGCCTTTAGTGACCCAGACTGGGTGTCTGGAGGTGCAAACCCAGGTGTGTGCGCATGAACACGTGTGCACTTGAAAGCTCCCTGTGCCACGAGCACATGAGAGCACGTGCAGACGTGCACAAGCAGAGGCAGGGGGTGCATGTGTGCCCCGGGGCCAGCTCGTGCCCTGGCCTGCCTGTGCTCACCGGTGTGGGAAGCACCCAGCAGTTCTGTGCACACTCGAGGGGAGTGGGGCCCGTGCGTGGGAGCCCCGTGGCAAGCGGGGCTGTGGTGACATCACCAAAACACACGCACATCCTTCAAGAGCGCGCAGGAGGCAGGCCAGCTCTCTGCTAAGCAGAAACAGCTGGGGCACATCTGGCTCGCATCAGAGGGACTCTGAAACATCTTTAGAAGAGTGAGAGAAAGAAAAGAGAGAGTAAAACTCCTGCTGGGGCATTCCTGTGCATCCCAGCACCTCGCACTGAGTCCAGCCACTACCCGGGGCCAAGTCCCTGCTTGCCTCCTTCCAGCCATCCTCCAGCCAGAAGAGTTCCAGGAAAGGGAGAAGTGAGATTCAAAAGGAAAACTGTCATGGTGGGGAAAGGGAGGAGCAGTGAGGGTTTGCAAGGAGCTCTGTGCCTCCAGCCTCCTGCATCAGGCAGAGCTGGAGCTGCTGGGAGCAGCTGCAGAGTGCTGGTGGCAGCAGATCAGAGAGGGGACTGGAAACCTGCTTTGCAAACCTGTCCTGGGTAGGAAGGGCAGCACAAGCCAGCTCTGCCCAGTAGTGGGGCCTGGACACTGAGATGGTCAAAAAGGGGTGGGGGCTGCTTCTCTGTCCTTACACAAACCAGCCCTTGGGTGCCCATCTGCCACCAGATCTCTCAGGTAGCCTTGGTGCACCTCCGAGCATTCTCCTCCTCTTGGAGAACACTTGGACACCAGAGCTGGGGAGGACCCCAGGAGCGAGAAGAGCTTTATGGTAATAGCAACAAGATGTGGGTGATTCAGTTGTCAGCCATAAATCCCAGCCCAGAGAGGACAGTTAAATAGGAAATGTCCCACTGGAAATTTTAACATTTCAACACTATTTCCATTCTGAGAAAACAATAAATTTTAAAAAGTGCAGAGACCCAACACCTTGGTGAGGAGCAAATGCAGGGGTGGGGTTGAAGGACATCACTTCATCTAAGCAAAATGCTTTTGTCTTCCTGAGCAGAAACACTGAGATCAAAACAAGGTGTTTTGAGTTCATTGCAGTCTGTGATGGAAGCCACAAGTTTTTCCTCCCACCCGAGACGGCAACAATGTGTCCAGACAGGCTGGGGGCTGCTGGGCAGAGCAGTTGGGAACCCATTTTTTGGTCCTTTGCAGATCCTTGCCCTGAGTTGAAGGCTCTGTCTCCTTCACCCCAAGGTCACTTCATTCCAGGGTCACTTTATTTGTGAGCACTGGACAAGGCAAATGTAAGATTTATGGGGCTTGCGTAAGGTTTGCAGCCTTGATGTTGGCAGATCTTAGACTCTCCAGGCACTGAAAGGCTGAGCTGAGCTGTGCAGTTCCACAATCTGCAGTGAGCTGTAGGTGCTTCAGCTGTTCATCACTCATTTCCAACCCTCTGCAGACCTCCCCCGGCTGACCCAGGACATCTTGCAAGGACAGACTTGACTTCATAGGCCCTGGCAACCTCCTCCAGCACGGCTCCTCCCCTGCCCCAGGCACCCAGAGGTTCTCTGGCCATCGCCGTTGGACACCCAGGGTGACCACACTTGCCTCGGGGCTCTCCGGTGTCCGGGGAAGGCTCAAGGTGGGGCCAGTTTGCAGGGGCAGGAGGGATGTGGGACACATCTGCTGGTGTGCGAGCAGGGGCTGGGGTTTGAGCCCGGGGCTGTGTGTGCAGCAGGCAGGCAGCCTGCCTGTCGCTGCCTGTGCGGGCAGAGCCGAGTTGCTCAGGGGTGGGTGGGTGGGTGCGGAGGGCTGGGCGTGTGCGCGGGTGTGCGGAACACATGGTGCCTGCACGCCCCGGGACGTTCTGACCGGGAACACGGGGCCCGGAGGCTGGTGGGTGGGATGTGCCCTGCACGTGGGGTGGGTGCCGTGGCGTGCACACGGGCTTGGGGACTCAGTGACACGGCTTGGGGTGTCAGACCCCCGCTGTGCCCCAGAGCACGTGTCCAAACCTCGGATCTGCTTGATAAAAGCCTGACTCCGGAGCAGGAGGGGCTGACACATCCCCTGGCCTCCCGTGTTCCCCGTGGCACTGTCCCCAGCTGGGGCCACCCGATGTGCAGGGAAGGGGCAAAGGCATTTCCAGCGTGAGCTTGTGTGAGGCCCAGACGAAAAAGCTGGGAGAGAGGGAGTTGCGGAGGCTGGGAGGGGAGCAGCGGGCAGACAGCAGAGTGGATTTCTGCTTGAGTGGTTATTATACCGTCGATTTGAAGAGACAGATGACGGCAGTGGCAGAGGAGGCAATAATTGAAAGCGCCATGAAACATTAATGAATGCCCAGGGACTGGATCAGGAGTTGTTAACGCTCACTTCGCTCTCTCTGTCTCGCTCTCTTTTTAAAGTCAAAATTGTTCCACTGCCCTCTAGGCGAAGGATTTTTTTTTTATTATTTTATTTTTTTTTTTTCCCTCCCTGATTTAAAGGTGCAGGCACCCACCAAAGGAGCCCTGGCTCGGTGGCTAATCACATCTGCTCTCCAGGGGCTCTTCCACCAGGGGTAGCAGCAAGGGGGTGATTACGCAGAGCGAGCTGTTGTGCTCACGTCCGAAATCAACAGGTTGGGGCGGAGCGCTCGGCATGGAGCTAATGGAGAGGTGCAGGGGAGCCCAGGGGTGGCAGGGGCTGCCAGCAGTAATGGCACTGTCCTCGCTGCAGGTATGTCCATGGAAAGCATTGTACCCACAGGAGAGGAGCCAGCCCTCCCGGTGGGGCTGAAGGGCTCAGCCTGCTTGTGGATCAGTCCACCACCCCACCAAGCAGGCAGCGTGAGTTGTGATGCTGCCTGTGGCCCGTTGCTGCTCAGAGGAGCAGGGAAAACAGTCCAGAGAGCATCTCTCCACCCAGTGCCCTCCTCACAGGCTCTGCAGATGCTCTCGGTGCTGTTCACCACTTAGCAGGACCTTAGGGGTTGAGCAGCAGAGAGCTTTTAGCAGAGCTGTCAGCAGCACCAGGAAGGTCTCTGACCTGCAGGTACTGGGCTGTCGCTCAGCCAAGGCTTATCCAGAGGCTGGGGGATCCCCTGGCTTTGCACCGAGGGATCTGACATCATTTAGTGTTTGCTGCTCTGGCCCTAAAAGGAAATTAAAAGCCTTCGCCTGAAGGAAGGGTAAAGTGGAGGCAAAGCAGTAAGTACCTCTTTACTCCTGCTTTCCTCCCTGGAGATGAGCAGAGGGATGACACAGTGGGGTCCTTGTGTCCCCTGCACAACCAGGGCACAAGGAAAGTGGTGGGTGTAGGAGAAAACCAGATCTATTCTAGGGCACAAGGACACTGGAATCTGGGGACAGCGTGGCTTCGTGCTGTCTTCTGGTTCCTGGGAAGGGTCTTTCCCAGTCCTTCCTGTTCTTGCCATGATCTCCACAGCTCCTGGAAGATGGTGACACTTGATGGAGCAGTGATGACACCTCCCAGCTGTAGATCTGCAGATCTGTAGATCTGGACACAGTGGCTGGGACATGGGCAGCCCAGGCTGTGCTTTCAGGGAGATGAGGTAGCCCCATGACAGTGGAGCATGGAGACAGGCTGTCCTATTCTCCATGAGACACAGGTAACCCCCAGGGTTAATCCAGGCTTGGCACCAGAGAAACTGATGCACTGGGTGCCAGGGTGGAGGAGAGCAGGGTGATGCCACAGCAGCAGCTGGCCCCATTTCACTGCACTGTAGCCCAGGACAGCAAAGGGCTGTTGGGGCTGGTCCCAGTCACCTGAGCACCCCAGGGAATCCTGCGATGACTCAAGACCTCCTGGCATGCAACTCGCCTCCTCCTGCATCTTGTCCCCACAGGGGCAGCACCGGCAGCTGCAGGGCCAGCATTTGCCTGCACAGTGCAGGGCAGGAGTAAATGCAGCAATAACCGTTCCTAATGAGATGGGGACACCAGGAGCTGAACCATCACCCAGGTGAGGTCTTCAGTGCTGTGTGGTGACAGTGATTGGCAGAGACAGCATTTAGGAGCCCTGCTGCAAATTGGCACTGTCTTTTCTCCACACTGTCACTGCGGATGGTGCTGGTGCAGTCCTGATTCATGCGAGGAAGCTGCTCTAATCCCATCTGGGTCCCCATCCCTAGTGTCACACTGGTGTCCCACAGCTTTCCCACGCTGTGTGTTCCCATGTGCAGGGGTAGGGCAATTTTGGCCGGAAAGTGCCCATTTCTCAACCCGCAGTCCCACCCAAGGCATGTCCACCATGGGAACTGATGGAGGAGGGATGGCCTCGGGTCTTGGGCTGGACTCCCTGTGACCACAGGAGCCAGGGAGTAGCGTGCTAGCGCAAAGCAACCACAGAGTCCTCTGACCACAGCCTGCACTGCCTCTTCTCAGCCTCTGCCAGCAAAAAGCCCTTGAATATGAAATTCAAGAGGCCCAACTGAATGTTGCCCATGAGACCAGCAGGTTGCACACCCTCTTTACTAGGACTGGGAGGCCCAGGTTGCTCAAGGGTCTCAGAGGAGCCATTCATTTCTGGGGGTCTTCCCAGGCTGAGTGCTGGGCTGAGGGAGGAGCTGAAGTAGAAAGAGGCACTACAGGGACACAGAGAGATATAAACGAGTGTGTTCCTACCTCAAGCAAAAAATAGCACCAGGGGTTGCCACATCACTGGGAATTTCCTTCCCACTGCAGCTTCGAACACGGCAGAGGCAGGGCCACTCCAGAGGGGTTAGCAGATGTATTTGCTGCACCGTGAGGGGAAAGCATCCAAACATATCCGAGGGGCCTGGGGCAGATGGTGTCTGTGTCAAGGCAGGTGAGGAGGTCCTAGTGGTGTGTGTCATCTCTTCTTCTCCAGGAGCTTTGCCCTCAGGAGGTTGGGGGATACTCTGCAGTTCTGCTGGTTGCACAAGTGCTCGTGCCTCGGCAGGGCTGCAGTGCCCGGGGAGCGTGTGCTGCATGATGCGGTTCCTTCCAGACATGTGGACATGTCTCCTGCCTGGGTGAGTGTGACCAGGAGCATCAAGGGAAAATGCCTGACCATCCTGCAGCTTGGATACCTGTGAGGGGTCCCTGAAAGCGAGAGCAGTGGGTGAGGTAGGGTAATGGCACTGGCTCTTTGCTAAGGGAGCATGTCCTGTGTCTCCAGATCCCACCTGTAGCATCCATGGCATTCTGTTACCTCCTTGTCTTCCCCCTGTCATGTTGGTCCCTGACGTCTCAGCTCTGGTGCAGTTTCCCTCCCACCTCTTCCATAGCCTGGCATTCAGGCTGCAGCATCAACCCCCTTCTGTCTTATCCCAACCATCCCATTCACCCTCAGAGCATCTCTAATGCCTCTGGTAGTTGTGTCACTCTGCCCTTCCCTAGTCACATGGAGGGATGGAGAAGGGGGAAGACCCCCCCCCCCCCCCCAGCTTGCTGATCCAGGCACCCATCCAGGAGTGGAGCAGCCCTGCTCACAATCCACCCCCCCTTCCCCACCAGCCACGGCTGTCACTTCCCCGGGAGAGAATTGCCAGGGAGGTGCCGAGTGTATTTTTAGCTTTGCTGTTCGTGTCTGATAAGTATTTTGACCTTTTTGAGCAGAGCTAATCGTGCCGTCTGCTCCTCGCTCTATCTCAGCTCGTGCTCTGCCTGCCAGGGAGCCGAGGGAGGAGCTGCTGCCTCCCCACACCACCCACCATGGTGGGAGAGGGCTCCTTGCCTGGAAGTCCTAGGGCTGCACCGGGTGTGAGCCCAGCACGCACCACTTGTTTTGCAGCCTCATATGTGAGCTCTGGGAGCAGATACAATTTGAAGTCCTAGAGGGATGGGATCAGAGCACGTCACTCGTGGGGCAGGTTGAAGGGTGCTGGGTGGGGAAGTTCAAGGGGTGGGTAGTACGGTCAGGAGGCTGGGTTGCCTCTGGGCTGGAGCCACCTGACTACATTACGTGACGTGCCTGTGCTGGCTTTTCTGCCTCACTCAGAAATAGCTTTGCTTTCAAGAAACAGTGTCCCTCCACCACAGCACTCGGGTGGTACCCCAGGGCTGGGCCCCAAGGACAGCCTGCCCTGGGAGCAGTCAGGTGGGTGTTGAGAAGGAGTTGGCATGTCCTGGTGTGGACACCACAGCTCTCACCCTGGCAGGAATCTGAAATGAGATGTGGGTGCAAACCACCCAGAGACAGCATCAACCCCCTGGAAACCTCTGTCAAAACTGGCTGTGTCAGAACGTAGGGATTTGGGCCAAACTCCTGGCCTGTCAGCGGCGTCTCTTTGCCAGGGGCACAGCTGAGTGGAGGGGAGGTTGCAAAAAAGACATGAATAGTTTCACCTCAGTTTCACCTGACTGGGCAGGGAGTGCTGGGAGCGCAGGGAGGTGGTGACCTGAAACACCTTCACTGCAAAGGGATGCCTAAATTCAGCCACCTGACCATGGGGACTCCGTGAGGAAAGACAGACCTTGGCCATGTACAGTTCACTACAGAGGGAAGGAAGAAGGTTTTCTTAGTCCTTCTGGCCTTCAGCCACCCACCCCTGCAGGCAGCGTCCCAGTGTAATTGTGTTATGATAAGATCTTGGCACATCTTCCTGTGTCATGACCATTGACAAATGCCCCCCCAACAGATCCAGCCCCATTTGCCAGGAAGAAGACTGGACCTGCTGACCACAGCATCCTTCCTGCTTGGCGGTGGGTCACAGGGACCATGTGAGCTGCCTGTTCTGGTGCTGTTCAGGGACAATGTGCTGTGCCAGGAGAGGCCAGGTCCGGGCAAACAGTGTGGCTGCACTGGGGAGATGTTCTGCAGTGCTGCAGGGAATGCTGAAGGCAGAGAGGGCAGGGACTGGCCTGGCAGCTCCCTGCAATGTGGGATGCCTGTTGGGAGTGGGAGAGAGCTGGCAGGAACTGGGGACCCCAGCGATGCCATGTGTACCAGCTGATTCATGGGTACCAGCTGATTCCTGCTCGGGGCTCTGCTTGCCCAGCCCATCCTGTCTCCAGTCTGTGTCCCTCTCGATGAAGCCTCGCAGAGAGGAGATGCAGGGAGGGGACTCTGTGGTGAGGGCAGGGTGGCACTTAACTCCCACTTGGGACCTCCTGATCCAGCTGTGCCCTGTGAAAACCCTGCAGTGACAGCTGGGAGCTAACCCCTCATCTGCTGCTCCCCTCTCTGCAGGCAGCCTGAGCATTGCACAGAAAAGCTGCTGTTGCCTCCTGGACTTGTACCAGCCTCTGCCAGGGAGGATTTAGTGCAGAGAGGCCTTTTGAACCTGCTCAGAACTGCTTTCAAACCCGGGCACCGCATTGGGATGGGCAGACCTGAGGGCTCTGCACAGGTTGGCAGACCCCCTGCTCAGACATCCCCCTCCAGTATGCGGGTAAGGAATTGCCTTCTGGAGATACCACTTTTGCATGTCTTGTTTCAAGACTGCACATTGGAGAAGGCAGGGCGAGGTGTGCTCCTGGCTTCCCCGGGGCCAGCCCAGGGAGCCGGGAGGCGGGTTGCTCTGTGGATCACACCAGACAAGCCTCGAGCCCACACTTAATCTTGCTGCCTGGGAAATTAGGCAGAAAATGCTGCGATTGAGTGTGAAGGCCTCCGCTGTAATTTGGAGCGAGCAGATGACATGCACTCATCGTCAGAGGGAGATGAAAGCTTTTAGAGCTGGTGAGCACTAGCAAAATCTGTGAAAATCTCTTTTTTGTCAGGAGTGGTAGATACACAGGCAGATGAAAGACAGAAGATAAAATTAGCCCGTATGCGAGAGAGAGAAACAGAGAGAGAGGGGGAATATCTCTCAGAAGACTCTTGGCAGAGAAGGTTTCTAACACCGGTGACTCAAAGGCAAAAGGGAGTCATGTATGTGTGTGTGTGTACACATGAGAATGTACATGTGTGTGGCTATATCTGGCTGTACTCCCACAGCAGCCTCAGCACCCGGGGCTGATCCTTGTGAAAGCACAAGAAGCAGCCGCACTCACCTCTGCCGTGGCAGGCAGGGAGCCTTCCCCACGCTGCCTGTACCCACGCCACGGCCCCTCTGCCCTGGAGCAATGAGTGCATCATGGGCAGCATGTCAACAGGTCTGGGATGTGGGGTTCGGTGCAGGGCAGCTCCTGGTGAGGTTACAGGACATCCAGCCTTCAACGGGAGCAAACCATGGTGGTCTCTGCTGAGCCCAAACCGATGGGTAGTGTTGATGTGCTGACCAGCAGCCACATGCTCTCTGAGGTGACTTCGATTCCAGATCAAGGTGTTCAGCTCCAAGGTTGTAGCTGGGACCAGCAATGCTCAAAGGGGCAACAGCAGTAGGAGATCCCCTGAACACTAAATCTGTCTGCCAGCGTTTTGCTGCAGCCTGCTCCAGGTCTTCACCTTGGGACACCTCTCCAGTGGTGAGGCAGGAGACACCAGGACAAACTCTGTCTGCAGATGACTGATGCTTCAGCTCTGACAGCAGGTCCTGCCTGGGTGTCCGAGACAGTATCATAACCCCCTTCACCGTTCCTGCTTTTGCTGCTGGAAATGAAAGGGATGCTGGTGGCTCTGCTGTGTCTGGCGTCATGAGGGAGAGTGGTGGAGTTAGCTCTGTGCCCATGAGGTTGCTGGATCCCAAAGTGCCAGTAGAATCAGAAGAGAAGGGTCCTTGTAGGGTGTCCTATGAGCTGCACTGTGCTCGCAGCCAGCCTTGCTCTCCTGGCAGGACCAGGGTGCTCTGAACCCAGCACCCTGCAACAGGCTGTGGGGATATGGAGAAGCAGATACAGCAAGCCTCTCAGAAAGTTCCCTTGGCACTGCTTAGGACCCTCCTCTCTGTAGTGAGCAGCAGCTGTTTGATGGATTTATGCTGAGAGATGGACGAAAGGAAAACTGCTCTCAGACCTCCTTGGTCTCTGCACAAATGGGTACCAAAAGCTAGAAGATCTTTTCCCCCAGCCCATGGCTTTTGCTGCACAAGGGCAACATGTTGCCATCAGCCCTGATGGAGATGTTGCACATAAGGGAAGGTTATAGCCCTCTCGGGACGCTGCAGCTACACCACACCCACCTGCTGAATGAGAATGCAGCTGAACCACAACCACCACCTTGGAGTGGGTGTAAGGACCTCCATGGTCCAAGACCACCCTCCAAAACAGCCAGACCCTGTAGGTGCCGGGGATGCCGTGGATGTTCCTCATCAGCTCAGGGCGCAGAGGCGGGAGGGCTTCCCATTGTCCTCACGATGCAGCCCCAGGAGCTGCAGCGTCAGGAGACTCCCTTGAGTCGTATGACACCCACCAGTGTGAGTCAACATGAACATTAATAACAGACAGAAAAATCCTAGTGCTTCCTCCCTTGCCTTTCTCAACGTGCTGTCTATCAGGACGTGGGCTCACTGCGGAGTCGCACGATGGGGGCTTGGGGCCAGAGCTCAGGTCCTGCTCACCTGCCCCATTTCCTTGTTATATGGAGACGGTGCCATTGGGAGCATTCTGGGGGATGCAGCTGGTCCCTTAGCAGGGTGGGCGATGGATGGGAGATGTCCTAGGCCCAGGATAGGGCTGGGGGATGCCCAGGGGTCTGCGGGAGCACGCTGCCAGCGTGTGAGCGCCTGGAGAGAAGCAGAGTGCTGCCTGCTCAGTCGTGCAGGTGGCTGAATAAAAGAAATAAATAACCCAGCCGTGAAAAATAAGCACTGGCCAAAGCCTCCCAAGAAGCCGTCTGTACTTCCCAGCTGCAGTCCCCGTTCCCTGGCTCAGTTAACCCTCTGGGAATGACAGCAGGGATGGCAGCTCCTGCAGCCCAGCGAAGACACAAACCTCTCCCTCCTCCAGCCCTCCAAGTGCTCTGAAATGCCTTTCACCAGCAGAATAATTAGAAATCTAATTCCTATTTCTCCTGCTCAGCTAATTGTCGGTGGACAATTTGATTGTAAGAGCGTCCAGTGATGCAGAATAAACATCTTATTTCTGCTAGACATTGCCTTTGCAATTAGCACCAGTGATTGCACCGCTCTGTGCTCTCACCTGCCTGATCCCGGGGGCCAAGGGCACGGCTCTCACCTGGCTCATCCCTCCTGGGGTGACGAGGAAGCACCATCCCTTGGCCCGGTGGTTCCCATGAGCATGCAGGAGGATGAGCTCTGCTCTCCGGCACGGCTGCACGCTGCACTCTGCTCTGCAGGGCTGAACCTCTCTCCCCAGGACTCACACCCATGGGGAGACCTCAGAGGGTCACCCCTCCTCCCAGAAAACCGAGAGAGCTCCCACTGAGGAACAAGCACATCTCTTTGCCTGCTAGGAACTCGCCTCTCTGGATGGCTAGAGCTGAGAGGATTTGGGTTGGGTTTTGTTTTTTTTTTTTAGAAGAATAAAATAAAAATTGAGATTTGACAACATGAAAAGGTTCTGGAAGAGTATGTCAATTCTGCTGAATGGTTTGTTTAGAGGAAAAAAACCCCCAAAAGATCAAAACATTTCATTTCAGCATTTTCAGAGTGAAATGTTTTGATTTTTTTTTCTCTTCCAAATGACTTTGTTTCAAAGTTTCCCCTAATTTTATTTTTCTAAACATCAAAAAAAATCCTGTGAATTGGCTGTGGTTGGAAGAAAATGCATTGGCTTGGTCACAACAAAACCTTTTGTTTAACCCTCACCCCCCAAGAGTTGCCCCTCCTGTTTTTTGATTTATTAGCATTTCCAGAGATTTTCATTTGCAGGCTAGCTCTAAATTACATATGGTTGTGCTTTCCCAGTCACGAACGAGTCACAGATCTGTAGCTCTGCTATAGATGGGGAAAAAGGTGTCCTGGGGGGCTGCAGACCCACTCTACCCACAGACTCCAGCCCTCCCTGCCAGGGTCCGGTTTGGGACTGACTTTCCCCATGATCTGTCCCAAAGGTCTGTGGCAGACGCCTGTCTGATGATTTTGGAGCCAGCCTCCCCACTTGGGGAGAATGAGGGCTTGCTGGTGCTTAGGCAAAGCAGAGCTGGCCCTGCCTGACCTCCCCCCTGCAGCACTGGGCAAGGCAGGAGCACTGGTGACAGGCAGTGGCGATGTGGAGGCAGCTGCCCACTCGGCTCGGCACATCCGGGAGCATGGAAGAGAAGATGCTCATCTTATGCAATCCGTTGAATCACCACCTGAACAGCCACCAGCTCTCGGCCAAGGGGGATTTGGGCTCTGAGGTCCAGATGGCTGTAGTAGCGAAGAGCTTTCCAGAGCAAGAGGAAATCGGTGTAAATAGCAGACTGTGCAATTAATTTCACCCACACCAGATTTCTATCCCAGCAGAATGGGAACAGCCAAAGCACTCCCTCCTGCTGCCTTCCAGTACTGGGGAGCTGCAGTATTGCTGGACCACACATGCAGGTCCTGGACCCACCTCCTCTCTTGCAAGCCCTGCTACAGACTCACTTCCACCTTCACAGCCTGATGAGTCTGTTAGTGACAGCCCAAGCACAGGGACCAGCCCTGAGCAGGGAGCACATAGAAACCAAATCTCCTACAGCCATCATTTCCCATCAGATGTAGACAAGGGACATCCCTGCACAAGCCATCATCCACACCATGGCACGTGGGTCACACGAGTGCCCCAGCAGCCCGTGGCAGGGAGCAGCCCCCTGGGCTGGCAGCTGAGCAGGGAGGAGTGGCTCCCAGGGAGGGAGAGGTGCTAGGAAGGAATTAGTGTCTGGATCTATAAAACACTTGGTCCCAATTATTATAATGCACTGATTAGGGGAACTCAATAGTTCTGCTGGTGGTTAATGGCAGTAATTACCCAGATATGACTACAGTGGCAATATTAATAACTCTGGGCCATTAGTATTTGTGAGCAATGAGCAGAATACACACCCGTGAGCCTCTTGCTTGGGCTCTCCCTCCCTCAGCTACAGCCTTTAGCTGGGCTGGGAGAGAGGCTGGAGCTCAGCTTCAGAGGAAACAGACCTGGGACCTGGCCGATGTTTGTCTGATCCAGAAGAGCACGGTTGCAGCCACCTATGTACATGTGGAGACAGCCTGTTGTCCAGCAGCAGCATCTATGTTGAGGCTGGAAACCTGACTGCTCGGAGCAGAAATTACTTGCTGTGATGGAGCTGCTGCAGCAGCATGGAGCTTCTGGCTTCTTGGGATGCCACAGTCTGTCACCCTGAGGACCTGCAGATCTACTGTCCTGCAACGTGAGTCACTAATTTGACACAGGCAACTCAGTTTCCTGACCTGCAGGAACATGGGAGAAGGGCTGAGGGCTGGCATCTTGTGCTGGCATGAGCCCTTATCTGCTTGATAGAGAGGAGGGAGCTGTGATGGGTCTGCTGCAGGGAGGTCTTCTTAAGCATGACCACAGAATCACAGAATGGTAGGGGTTGGAAGTGACATCTGGAGACCACCTAGTCCAACCCCCAAATGATGGATGACCACCCTCCAGCAGGAAGAGTGAGGAAGGTCCCCTGCAAGTGGCTTGGAAGAATTTCTGTGTGAGAGAGGAGAAGGGGAGCGGTGGGTGCTGTTTCCCTCAAGAAAAAACAGGACAGGGCTGATGCAGCCAACTCTGGTGCTTACATATCCATCATGAGGCCTCCATGTCTCTGGTGAAGGTGGTCATGGAGGAGCCCACACGATGCTGTACATGCACATTGCTTACCAGCAGCCACTGACTGCAAAGCCCTCCCAGCACCACCCTTCCCAAGCCCCAGGCTCAGCTGGCACGGACCTTCACTGGCTTCCCCTTCCACAGAGGGGAAAGGGGTCGCACACACGAGGCTTTTTTGGTTGCACGTTTCCAAGAGGCTCAGGTGGTGGGAAGAAGCTTCCTCACAACAAGCCCCAGCTTCTGCCACATTGCCCAAAGCACCATCCCAAGGTCTGGTTACCAGCACACTTGTGGCTGTCTCCTTGTCTTCCCAGCTACCTTCTCCATCTGTGTCTGACTTGCAGAGACACACGGCTCCGACCGCCTCGCGTCTGTGCTCCCCCCAGGGAAACCCCTCTGACCACATGGCCTGGCTCTGACTCCAGCCTTGGTCTGTGGTTTCTCAGCTGTTTTCTGAAGAGAAAGGGTGATTAATTGCTCCCTCATTTGCTCTCAGCAGAAGATAACTAGCTCTTCTACCAGCCTCTGGGAGCTTGGCGATGGTCAAGAGACCAAGGGCACGCTCCTGGAGAGATGCCCAACTTCCAGCCAGCAAGCGATGCTGCCAGCTTTCTGCTGCCAAGGGCCAGGAGGGTTTCTGGGGCTGCTTCCTCTGCAGCTGATCTCCAGCCCCTCTCCCAGACCAGCTAAAAGCTGTAGCTGAAGGGGACAGCGCAAGCCTGAGCAAGAGGCTCACCAGTGTGTATTACGCTTGTTGCTCACAATCAGTAATGGCCCAGAGTTATTAATACTGGACAAATTAATATGTCCCCATTAGGGCACGGTGGCCATGGTGACCAGGCACCTGCACGCTCACTGCCCCATGCGCTCTGTAAATCCAGCCTCCATCCTTGCTCCAAATACCGCAGGGAACTTTCCCACTCTGTCTCTCCAGCTCAGTCGTAATGATGGGAGTATTTAGCACACGGCACAGTGTATTCAAACACTCCCGCAGTCAGAGACACCCTGTCACCCAGGTGACATGGCTCTTACATGGTGCCAATTTAGCAGCCGCGGCAGCATGACGCCCCTGGAATCTGGGTTAGCGCTGGCAGCTGCCGCTGCCGACAGCCCCGGCTGCGTGGGGAGGCAGGGGTGGGAGCACACGGCATCCCCCTGCCCCACGGACGAGTCCCTGGCACACAGGGGGGGAGGTGTGAGGCCATGGCACCCCCT
>JAAGNO010022721.1:0-11918 GCA_033439905.1 Ceryle rudis | reverse complement strand
ATATATACATTTAAAAATACGCACATACACACACGTAGGTTAATATTGGCAAGCGCACCACTCCACCAATGGAAACCGCAAAGAAACAGGCGCATATCTGGGGATTCTGATGTAATAGGGCTGAGGTTTCACATTCCAGGACAGCGTTTCTAGCCTCAAATCAAAATCAGAGCTGTCATTCAGAGCCCAGCGTTATTAATGTTATTGCAACCCAGCGGGTGGGGTGAGGGAACGGTGGGAGGAAGGAGCGAGGAGAAAGATGCTGAATTGGTTGGTTTCTTTGGGGGTTTATTTCTAATTTCAGGTGATGAAAGGCGGGATGAGCGAGGACGGTGGCAGGCGTTTTAACCCTTTTCAGGCAGATAATCAGTAATCCCCGAGTTAAGCTGCTTGCCCCAGCACCAGGTGAAGAAAAACGTTGCAGTATTTAATGGAAAGCTCAAGGTTTCTAAGCCCAGCTCTAAAATACAGAGGGCCAAGAGAACTAAAACCAAGGAGAGGATTAATTACTATGAGCTCTCCTGTGACAGGATCTTTTCCAGTGGGACTCTGGCAAGTTAAGTTGTGTCTGGGTTGGATAATCACTGTCATAGGCTGCTTTCCATTAAAAAAAAACAACACAAAAAGGAAAATGAAAACCAAAAAAAAAAGAGGAAAAAAAAAAAAAAAAGAAATGGAGGTGATTTCTTCTCCTATCCCACGGCCAAAGTATATCCTCCTCATGTTTTCTGTGGTGGATTGTCACTCCACCAGCCTGGATATCAGTCATTCAGCAATGGTACAGCAGAGCTTTAATGGATAAATTTTATAGTTCCAGAAAAAAAAAAATAAAAAAAAAAATCCCAGGTCAGTGGGTGTTTTGTTCAAGCCAAAGTTGCCACGTTTGTAAAGCGCTTTGGGTTCCTTTGGGATGAAAAATGCCGCAAAACCCCCAGGCGTGGGATTAACCCGACTCCATCACTAGTACATTGCAAATCTCCCCCCAACCCGGGCTCATTTACATCCAAAAAGGGACAACAAGTGCGATCACCGGTTTCCCAGAGCTGTACACCCCTGGCAGGTCCGATAGCCCGAATCTCTGTGCTGCTACCACGGTTGCGTTACGATGCAGTAGGACGCGTTCTAATGTGACGCTATTTTTTCCATCGTTTGTACTGCAGGAGGTCTTTGATCGCCTCTATTTGATTTATACTGTTGGATACTCCATCTCTCTGGGATCCCTCACAGTTGCTGTCCTTATCCTGGGATACTTCAGGTAGGCGGCTCTGTTTCTACCTACCTTCTTTCCAGTCGCTAGACAGGAAAAGCCTCGAGCTTTCCTAAAGGATAAACGTGGGGTGGCGTGTGCTTCTTCAGCAAGTCAAGAGAGGTTGCATCTGTGCTTTGGGCTGTGTTAGCTTGTCATTTAGGTCAACCTCCTTGGGGGATGGTGGGTGGGATGTTTGAACTTCTTCTACTTGCCTGACATGGAGTTTTCTAGACCAAATTTGTAGCAAATGGGAAGACAGTTATCTCCAGGAAGAGGTTTGTCTCCCTTGGAACTCTTTCTAGGCTTTTCAGTCCCTATTACCCCTTCAGATGATTGGCTTAGATTTAGACAGATAATTTTGAGGTAGATAACGTTTCATAAGGGAGATTCTAATCTAATCCCAAAAATTCATGAAGGATGGACCAGCTGAAGGGGACCCCAGCCATGTAAAAGTGCTGGACTGAGCCTCCAATTTCCCCATGCTGCTGCTGTACCTAGGGATCCAAAACTGACTGCTCACCCTCCTAACTCTGATTGTCTGCCCTCCTTTTCACCACCTCTACCAAGGGATGTAGACCCCTAAATACCATTTTGAACCCATGCCATCCATTCCTCAGACCTGGTTGTTGCGTCTTCTTGCTGCTACAGAGACCATGGGATGGGAGGGATGGAAAGAGTTGCTCACAGTGAGAAGTTTGTCTGTTGGGAAAGCATACTGGTGAGCTGCAGGTAGAACAGGGTGCTGAACCATGATTCCATGAACCCCAAATTTGCTTCCCTTTGGTGGCTGGCAGTACCTTCTCCTAGCAGACAGCAGGACCCAGATAACAACTAGGGGGAAAATTCTCCACACAGCAAACAGCCGCATGGTGTCTGCAGATGGACTCAGCAGCTCCCACCGTGCAAGCTCAAGCTCAGCCCCAGACACATGCCACTGGGTAGAAAATGTGTAGCCTTTGGTTCAAAAAGTGCTCAGCTCTCTCTGCAGTGATCAGAAGGAGGTCAGGAGCATGTTCTTGGATAGCCACAGAGGGGACATAAGCCAAAGGCGATGTCATACCCCTCCTGGAGGCACTTCATATGATGTAGACCCAGAACCCAACCCTACCAGCACCCTCCTGTCCTCTCAACCCTTTCCCTCCTGCTTCATTTCCCACTGGACACTGGCAAGTTTGTTAAAATATTTAGCATCCATGTCTGCAAGCACATTCCAGGTTTCAGGAGACACTTTCTCTCTTTATTCACCTAGTCAGAGCGCTTCACTTACAGCCCAGCCTACATGGACAACTGTGCTGGAGCATTTTTGTCCCCAAAAGCAGCAGCAGGGACCAAGAGAGATTTAATTCCAGGTTATGCACAGTCCAGAGATTCATTAACTACACTTCAAATGCAGGGAACAAAGTCCATCTTCATTTATACCTCAGCAGCTTCACTTGGCATAATTTGTATTCTAATAGCACAGGAGGCAACTGTTAATACTATCACAATCTCCTCCAGAGTGGATAAAGCCATCCATAAACTCAAGCATGGCTAGTGAGGCAAGAGCTATAGAGGACAGAAGGAGACCACAACACGCCAGGTAGTTCATTCTTCTCCTCAAAGGCACACTCACTATTTCTACAGACACACCTCGTAGACATGAGACTAACTCATCCACTTCTTACCAGCCAGCTTTTCCCCCAAAAAGGATCTTAAAGCGCTTTACACTCAGCATTTGTGAGGTTGTTGCTGCCTGTTGGGATGGGACAAGTGGTGATGGGTTTAAACTAAAAGAGGGAGATTTATACTGGAAAGAAGGAAAAAATTGTTGATGCTGAGGGTTGATGCTGATGACCCAGGTTGCCCAGAGAGGTGGTCACTGTCCCATCCCTGGAACCATTGCAGGGGAGGTTGGCCACGGCTCTGAGCACCCTGCTCTAGTTGCAGATGTCCCTGCTGACCTCAAAAGGTCCCTTCCCACCCAAACCATCCCATGATTCTAAGAAACCCCTGGAGCAGGTATTCATTAATTTACCACCCCTATGTGTGAACCATGAGCAGTGGCACAGCACTGATGAGAGGAGCTGGGGCTCTTCAGAAGCAGAAGTGACCCTGAGTCTGTCCAACAGATGGGCTAAACTACTCCAATCCTTCTCTGTCTCCTCTTCCAGGCGTTTGCACTGCACTAGAAACTACATCCACATGCACCTGTTTGTCTCCTTCATGCTGAGAGCTGTGAGCATCTTTGTGAAGGATGCTGTCCTGTACTCCGGATCAGCCTTGGAGGAGATGGAAAGGATCTCAGAGGAAGACTTGAAATCCATCACTGAAGCACCTCCAGCAGATAAATCACAGTTTGTGAGTATTGCCAGAGCAGCCGGTTCTCCAGGCTTCTTGCCTCTGTTCTCTCTCTTCAACATCTTGCCTCCTTCAGGGAGATTTTCCACCCTACTAAGGGACACCAGCTCCCATGCCCTTTCCTCCCCCTCCACATCCTCTCCCCATCCCTCCCCACTCACTCTCAAACCACTGGCTCAGAGGGACTGCTCAGACCCAGAGCTAAGGAAGAGCAGTTTTCCATGGCAGTCATAGGTAAAGTCCAAGGCTGATATTTTGGTCTCCATCTACAACTTCTATTTTCAACATTCCCCACTAAAGTGCATGTGTCTAGAAGCTCCCCTGGCTATCCCAGAACAAGGCACATCAGGGCTTGTGTTTCACAGCATGTTCCTCTCCCACCACAATGCACAGCTGGCTGATTTTCCACTTGGAGCTCCTTTCTCTATCACCCATGGAGGAATCACTGTGCTCTAACATCTGTGCCATCAAACCAACAGCTCAGATGTAGCAAAGCCACTATACAGCATGTCTTGAGAAGCTCTCAACCCTGACACTAAAGCCAGAGCAGAGGTAGCTTGTGAGGAAGAAGGTCAATAGTAGACATCTAACCTCACTGTGATGTTGCAGCAAAGTAGAGCTGGTTGCTCCTGTTGTGATTTATTGCTCCTGATGTGGATTATCACTCTCATCTCTGGGGAAAAAAAAAAAAGACCCATTAGAAGGGACAGTGGAGGGATTATGCACTATCATAAGAAAGGGTAGGGTTCAGAAAGCAGATGCCTACAAGGAAGACACCTTCATTCAATCTAATCACCTCAGGTTCCACCTGTGGTCAGCTGAGTATGGTCAACACAGCCAGTCAGGTCAATAAAAATTGAAGTGAGGTCATTTGAGCTTGTCTCCAAAAGCACAAAAGCACTGCCTCTTTTCATCCTACAGAAAGCTCAGATGGCAGTCTTCATTGTCCATGTGCTTGGGTGGGATAAAGCCCAACCTCAGGGTTCTAAGTTGTCCCCACCTCCTGGTCTGCTCTCCTTGTCATCAGTCTCATCACAGATTTCCCATGGTGGATCCTAGGTGTGATAGCTCATCATCCACAAGCTGCGGAGACAGAGGAGGTAGATTTTAGTGTCTAAAATCAAGGGTTATCATCAAAAATCTGAGCTAGCTCAGACACCCCAGTGGAGTGAGTCTCACAACATGGCAACAAGCATTCTGCCTGTGAATTCATTCTGTTCCTCAAGTCTTTCACAGCTTGTGCTGCTACAAGGGACCTGGCCACCAACAGCCCTGAATAAAATCAGCAGATATGGTGTCCTGCTGTTCATCCAAGTTCCCCCCAAATGGCAATTTATTATCGTGGTTCCTCCTCATGTCAGAGATCTATTTCCTTAATTTGTCGAGTCTCTGGCCGGAGCACCCAACACACTTCCAGACACTCCCTTTTTGGAAAGGACACAAAATGTTTCACTGCATTGTTTTCCGTTTCTCCTTGGACTTGACTCATTACAAGGAATAATTAGGATAATATCCTGCATTCTTTGAATATTAGCAGTTTAATGGCACTTCCCAACTGAAAGGCAAACAAGCGATGAAGGCAACAATTAACATATTTCTTTTGTTTCCAAGTGGGAGCTTTGCAACTGTTGCCTGATGCTGCCTGTGTAGAGGAGATGGTGATTTTTAATTTTTTTTTTAATATAAAAGTTATTATTAAACCTGGATGAGGATTTTTTTAATTGATCCTCCTTCTATTTTTACTCACTTCATCTGTAAATGAAACCATATTTTATATAGGTACATATATAATATGTGCCTATTAATTTTGATCAGCAGAAGAACTGCACCAGAATAATAATAAATAAAAAAAAAAAAGGATAAATCTCTTTTTTATTTACAAGGTACATATTATCAACTTTTTTTTGTTCCTCTCCAAGGAAAGGGCAACGTGGAGATGTGCTGCAGTCATGGGGTGTGTTGGGTAGTCAGAGGCTTCCTGTGAGAGTCCACATGGGCAAGAGATGGCCTTACATGTCCCTTTGTACCAATTAACCCCATGTGGCATCATTGCTTTGCAGCCTTTCTCTACTAGGACTGGGAAATGTTGGAAGAAGGGTGGCTTTGGCCCACTCTGCTAAGAAGGACTGGGGAGCATTGAGTCACGGTCAGGGTTTTCCTCTCTAGATAGCAAAGGATTGGAGGTCAACATGGAGTGAGACATCAGCTTAGGAGCCCATTTAAGATCAGTATATCCTGGAAGTCTCCACCAGGTCTCCCACCCTGCAGCTCAGGTCAGTTCAGAAAACACCTTGATATTGTGGCTGAAATCCTCCAGCTTCTATTTGCTCTTGAGGACCAAAGCCAACGGTAGCCATCTAGGCTATCTTCACCCTTCCTGAGGAAAGATAGGCAGCCCTGGAGGACTCTGTCCGGAAAATCCATGGCAGGATGGGGTGACTCACCCTCAGCAAGGTGCCCATATCTCTACATGAGGTGGGAGCAATATTTCCAAGTGATGTGGCTTGCACCAGATCACCCAGACCGAGCTGATTTGGCCACAGCCCTTTGTCCTCTGATGAGAAACACCGGGAAAAAATAAAGCAGAGCTGCCCTGGAAATTGTGTGAGCACCTCATCACCAGGCTTGGGAGAGAGTAGGATCAGGTGAGCACTTTTCCATATGTGCCCCGTCCTCCTACACCTCCTCACTCCCCTGCTGTTGGAGATGTGATGTCAGGCTGAGGGGAAGCTTTCTTCTCAATTGTTTGTCTCTTCTGTTCTTCCACTGATTTTTCTCCCTTGTAAAAGTCCTGCCACGGAATTTTATGATTTTTTTTCCTTTCTCAGTCTTGTTCTCCACCCCATCTTGGTCAATTCTGGCTTTATGTAGAGCAAGAATTTCACAGCACGTTCCTCACATAACCCTGTGTTTCTGTGGTCATTGCAGGTGGGCTGTAAAGTAGCAGTTACCTTCTTCCTCTACTTCCTGGCAACCAATTACTACTGGATTCTGGTGGAAGGGCTCTATCTCCACAGCCTCATCTTCATGGCATTTTTCTCAGAGAAGAAATATCTTTGGGGATTCACATTATTTGGCTGGGGTAAGTCATGGCTGCTCGTTACTTGTGACCTGTAAGAAGCCTGTTGGAGGTAGCCTTTGAAGCAGATGGCGCATATACAAAAGTATAGGAGAGGGGACAGAGGCAGGGTGAGTATCAGAGGCTCAGTGACTCTTGCTAGGACAGTTTGGCTCTCTTGTGAAGCTTTTCCGATTTCTGAATTGTGGAATTTGCACTGCAGCACTTCCAGGATCTCTGGAACGATCAGCCCAGGCTTAGAGAGACAGCACATCTTGCCATCTTTCCAAGGCAGCAGACATGTGCATGTGACCACTGATTTTATTCCTTCTGAGTTAATACCCATTCTGCCAAGTGCCTCCTGCTGAGAAACAAGCATTGTACTGGAGTGGTGGGAAGCTGTGTGAGGCTCTGAGCACCTGCTTCCAACAGCAGCCCTAAACTCTTCCTACTTCAGATCTCAGTTGCTTGAAAAAGCTCCTGAGGTTTCATGAGTGTTGGAGCACCAGGAGAAACCTGCAGTTTGGGGGGGGCAAGGTTTTTTTTGTTTAATCTTTTTCTTTTAACCTGGACATCTTTTCCCAGTTAAAGGAGAAAGGAGCAGGATGTAGGTGCAGGGAGAGTGCTCATTAGTGGAAGGTGTTGTGGGCACACACGCTTCAGATGAGAATGTGCTTTCTGGTCATTTCTGGCATATGCTCTGGCTTCCAAGGAGTTATGAGGTGCTGGTAGGCTGAGGACAATAAAACAACTGCCCACAGTTGTCTGAAGTGCATGGACTGTAAGGGAATGTACAGGAAATGTATTAGATGATCTTTGAGGACATAACTAAGAATAATGGGGTGTGGGTCTACAAAGGAGCTTACAGCAGGAAAAACCTGTTCTGAGGTGTCTACAGTCACCTCTAAACTGTATGGCCCAGGGACACTGCCCACTTTCCATGTCCAAAATGCACCTGGCCACATCCTGACTGCAATTTAGGACAAGATTAATGTGTGCACCACATCATCCCTGTTCCAGAATGTGATTTCTTCTGGAAGAAAACCAATGATTGTAATGCTGGAGCTCTGGGCAGCCCAGATCGTGCAGAACTGAGTTTATGGAGGACGGCAGGTTTTTGCCCTGTGAAAGGAAGGGATTCAGAAACCCAGGCAGAAGCCTCTCCAACCTTCCTCCTTTCCAAGTGGGATATGGGGGAGAAGAGGACCACAGGGTCCTTGCTAACCTCATGTTCTGCTGGTGCCTAGGTCAGAAACTGCTGGATGATAAAGGCAGGAGGTGTAAATAGGATCACAAAGTGGGCATCCATCTCGCAGGTGAAGTCTAGTCTCAGTCAGCTGGTAGGCTTGGAGGAAAATAAGTAAGGGGAGAGAGAGAGATTTTGGGGACAGGGCATTTCTTACTTCAGCTGCTGTGAGACAGAGAGGACTGTAGGTGTCATCTCTTTTTTAAAATGAATGAACAAAAATATAAATAAATAGAAAAAGGAAAAGAGAAAAAGAAAAGGAAAAAGAGAACAAGAAAGAAAAAGAAAAGGAAAAGGAAGAAAAGAGAGAGAAAAAGAAAGAGAAGAGGAGAAAGAGAAGAAAATGAAAAAGAGAAAGAAAAAGAGAAAAGGAAAAAGAAAGAAAAAGAGAAAAAAAGAAAAAGAAGAAAAAGGAAAAGAAAAAGAAAAAGAAAAGAAAAGAAAAAGAAGAAAGAGAAAAAGAAGAAAAAGAGAAAAAGAGAAGGGAAAAAAAAGAACCCGCCAAAACTCATCGTATTCCGAACCTTCAAGCTATGTAATATTTGCTTCTCAGAAAACAGCATTAAAATGTACTGAGCAGCCTTAAAGAAGGAATTCCCCAGAGCAAATTCTGGACGAGAGGGAAGCGGCTGAAAAATAATGCCATATGTTTAACTAGAAAAACCAACTTGATGCTGCTCGTAAGGCAGCCAAAGGAAAACAGCCCAACAGACATCGGTTCCTCGCATTAATTCTTCCAGCCGATGCCAGAGAATAATCATTTTATCAGAGCAAACCACAAAGCCGAAGTCACACCTGTCACAACACCGGCCATCTAAGGCACTTCCAAAAGTCTGAGGCTGCTCGATTTAAATTCCTCTGGAATGAGAACATAGGATCCCTCCAGTTGCATTTGTTTTTGCTTTGTTTTGATTAGCATGATAATGTACACACAGAGAGACCCGCGCAGGCGTATTGTTTTGATAGCTTTTGGGCACTGGAAAGGGCAAACCCATCCAAGACCCACTGGAGTCAGTGGAAAAACTCCAGTTCCCTGCAGTGGGCACTGGATCCTGCCCATACCACAGCAATGAATGACAGGGAATCAGCGATAAATAATCACGACGTTCCACGTAGGTACTGAAAAGACAAGTTTGCCCCAAGAGTTGCTTGTGTAACAATAAACAGTGAGGGATTTATCCCGCTTGGAAATTTCTGAGGTGGAGGAAAGGAGCAAAAAATCACCCTACAATATCTTTGCAGTCTGCTGAAGAAACCAGAATGTGTAGTTACTCTTTGAGGTCAGACCCAAAGATTTCTGCCGAGTCTTTCCAATCCGCATCCTCGATCCATCAAAGTCTGCAGCGTCCTTCTTGCAAAGGTGACACTGAGGATAGAAAAGAACTTGTTCCTTGCCAGCACCCAAGAAAAATAAATAACTAATCATAGAATCATGGAATGGTTTGGATTGGAAGGGACCTTTCAAGCTCATCTAGTCCAGCCCCCCTACACTGAGCAGGGACATCTGCAACTAGAACAGGTTGCTCAGAACTCCATCCAACCTGACCTGAAATGTTTCCAGGGATGGTGCTTCTACCAGTGATGGTATTACGGCAACAATATGATATTATAAAGATGATATTATGGGCAACAATAAATTCCTCAGCAGACTTCCAAGTTCCCTGCAGCTATTTTATGAAGTCTAAGAAGCATGACCATTAGCAAGAAAACCCAGGCTGATTCCACTGGCTTTTTTCATTCACAACATGTTAATTCCCGCACCCCCAAATCAACTGGACTACCCTGGATTTCAGCTACAGTGTAAATGAGGATTGTAGGAGACCTGGAAAAGACAAATGGATCAACGTCTTACTCTTAGAGGTGCTCAGGTCCAAAACCCCATGATGGTGATCTCTGCATGTTCTTCTAAGCAGAAATCATCCTTGCCTCAAGGTATTCATACCTAGCAGGACAAGAGGGTATTATTAACCCCGTTTAATATTGGGAAATTGTGACACAGAGGGACTGAAAAAACACGTGCACTGTTCTTCGGAGAGGTTTTCAAATAGCAGGGAACTGAGACTGAATTTATCCAGACCCATAGAAGGCCTTTATTCATAAGCTTTCTTCTAGCAGCTGCTTTGCAACCACTTGCTTTACTCACAGCTTTGATGTGTGCCCAAAAGCCATTTTTTTCCAACTGCTGTGAGACACATACACAGGAAAAGTGACAGAAGAGAGCAAGGGATCAGGGTGGCCACCACAGAGTCACAGAATGGTGGCGGTTGGAAGGGACCTCGAGATCATCTGGTGCCACCCCCTTGCTCCACCCAGCAGCGCAGTGTCCAGGCGGGTTGGGAATCTCTCCAGAGCAGGAGACTCCACAACCTCTCTGGGCAGCCTGGGACAGGCTCTGACATCCTCACACCAAAGAACTTTCTCCTCCAGCTCTGATGAAACCTCCTGGGTTCCAGCTGGTGCCTGTTGCCCCTTGTCCTCTCACTGGACATCACTGAAAATAGTCTGTCCCTGAGACTTTTCCCAGCTTGAATTCTGCACATTTTCCAGCTGATGGGGAGATACTTGACTTTATAGCACCTGCATTGTACACACTGTGTGTATTGACTGGAAATGCACAGCGCATACAATGTGGATTCTGTAGAAGTCACTCACGGCATCACTCACTTGTCCCCCAGCACTGTCAGGTCCTTCTCTGTGGAGCTGCTCCCAGCAGGTGCCCCCTCCCCTGTCCTGGTGCCCGGGGCTGTTCCTCCCCAGGGACAGGACTCTGCACTTGCCCTTGGTGAACCTCATGAGGTTCCCTCCACCCAGCTCCCCAGCCTGTCCAGGTCCTGCTGAACAGCAGCACAGCTCTGGCGTGTCAGCCACTCCTCCCAGTTCTGTATCATCATCAAAACAGCTGAGGTTGCTTCTTGCAATAAATCACCACCTTCCCTAAGCCCTCAGCTTCAACATGCTCATGGGTTTCCCAGTGTAATAGGTTCAGTATTTTCTTTCCAACGCCTCCTATCGCAGGGGATTGTAGAGTAGGGTGCATTCCTTATAAATGTAGCATTGTAGGCAGCGCTCCTGCGCTGGTCCTGAGTGAGCCTCTGTGTTTAATTATTTATGCTTTCTTATATTACCACGGCATTTAAAGGTTCCAGCCAAGATAACGGCCCCGTTGTCCATGTGTGTATGAGACAGGCGTCCCTGCTCCACACCCCAGCCCAGGAAAGCGTCCGTGGTTAGGAAAACCTTTAAGCACCCTAATGAGACTTAAGTGCATGCTGAAAGTTAAGCGTGTGCTTATGCACGCCGAGCCCCAGTGAGCTTAGACTGTGAACAGCATATTTACAGTCATCGGTGATAAATGTCCCCTTTATTTATTTTTTAATATATTTTTTTTTTCACCTGAAAGGGACTATTCTGCTTGAATTTGTGGAAGCTACTGTGGATTTGATCTTGCCTTTTAAGGGAAGCCAGTAGGGGACTCAGTTGTACAAATAAAGCAGAACTGGACCCTAAGAAAATAAATAGAGGATTGCATTTGGGTATTGGTGATTCTTTGGCTTTTCACAGGGAAAAGATGATGTCCAGTGTAACTGTGCTGAAACGAGAATCATTTGTTTGGGAGCGAACTGTTGTCCGGGGTATTTTGCCAACATTACCCAAAATTCTGGCTTTTATCTGCTTCATGCAGCAAGTCTCACACTCAGCAAAGCTTCTAATCCATCCAGACCTGTGCTGGGAGAAACAATCTGAGCCTGACTCCAGATCCACCTTTTCTAGATGTCAGGGGAAGGCACCAGCTGTCTTGGGAAAGATGTGCTGCACGTAACCCTCCTCTGCTTCAAACTGAATGAGTTTTCATTAGGAGAAACTTCTTTGGTGTGAGGGTGGAAGAGCCTGGACCAGGCTGCCCTCAGGCTGCTCTTCTCCAGCTGAACAGCCCCAGGGCTCTCAGCCTTTCCTGCCCACACAGATGCTCCAGCCCCTCAGCAGCTTCCCAGCCTCTGCTGGACTCTCTCCAGTAGCTCCTGGTCTCT
>JAAGNO010022720.1:0-11121 GCA_033439905.1 Ceryle rudis | reverse complement strand
CTTCCTGAGTTTCTCCACAAGGATGTTATGGGAGACTGTGTCAAAAGCCTTGCTAAGGTCAAGATAGACTACATCCATTGGTCTCCCTGCATCTATCCATCCAGTTACAATATCATAGAAGGCTATCAGATTAGTCCAGCATGAATTCCCCTTGGTAAATACATGCTGACTACTTCTGAGCACCCTCTTCTCTTCCATGTGCCTAGAGATGAAATGCTGCTCTTCTTCAGTCAGTAGGATCAGAACAGCTGTAGAGAGGACATTCTTATCTAAAGCCCCTACCTACACTTCCCTAAGAAGACAAAATCATTTAGATCAGAAAAGACCTTTAAGATCATTGAGCCCAACCATTAACCCAGCACTGCCAAGTCCACCACTAAACCATGTCCCTCAGCACCATACCTATACATCTTTTAAATGCTTTCAGGGATGGTGACACCACCACTTCCCTGCCTGACAACCCTTTTGGTGAAGAGGCTGTTTCCTCTCATCAGTACAAAGTGACTGATGCCCCTTTCACACCCATAAATACGCAGATGCTGCCAACACATAATGCAACGCACCCTATCACATCACGTGGAATGTTTCACTTACATTTTCTACATACACAGTCACGAGCTTTATTTGAAGTTCAATAATTCCTCTAGGAAGGATCAGTAGAGGAAAAAAATTAATCTAAAAGGTAAGTAGAACCAATTCAGTGGTTAAGCCATAGGGTTGTAGGTGATGCCAGGATGTCTAAGCCATCCAGTTCCATAATCAAATCAGGTGGTATCACCCCTATCATAACCAGCTATTCAGTCTCACTCCTGCCAGATGTTTGCCTAGTCTGTTCTCAAGTCCTCCAATACTGGGAACACTGCAGCCTTACCAATCTACCTGGTCATATGCTTAACTATTTTTGTTAGATCTATTTTTTTCCTAATACTTAACCTAATTTTCCCTTACTATTATTACTTTTTCTATCACAGACATGAAAAAAAAAAAAAATTAGTTTCTTCCTCTTTGTTGCAGCCTTTTATGTATCTGAAGATTGGCACAGTCACCCTCAATTCATCCGTTCATCACCCTCTATTTCTGCAGCTGGTATTTCTATTCAGATGCAATACTGTACACTCGTGCCTTCTGAACAGTATACTGTTTTTTGCAGGCCTACTATATGTTCAATTTGTCAAGGGCAATTTTAATCCTAATGTTCTTTTTTCAGCATGCTTGACATTCCCCTTCACTTGTTATTTTCTTCCAATTGAATAAATGTGCTCTTTCTCACCATCAAACTTCTTACTGAAAATACTGACTACCGGACTGAAAAGATGTCCCAGAATCCACTATGTACACTCCTTCAACTTTACTGTGAACTACTGTCTCACTTCAGCTTTACACCACCTGCATTACCTTTGTGTTATACTTTCCTAATATGAGTATGAAAATGCCATGCAAAGCCGTATCAAAATTAAGTTCTGACGTATATATGTATAACTACTATTCCATCTGCAATGCCCATTGCCTTGTTGTAGTGGAAACAAGGCTGATTTGACTAATTTATGATTAACACACGCTCATAGTTACCTATTGCATTGCTTTCTGCATTGTGCTCCCCCTGATTTGTTCATTGCTTTTTTCCGGATTCAGTTATTTAATTATTTAGAGGACTGACATTAAGTTGATGGCTGTACAACTCTTTCCCTTTTGAAAAGAAACACACTTTTTTTTTTTCTTTAGTCCTCTACTACTCCATTTAACCTCCACAAATTTTCCACAGATAACCACTAATTTTCCCCGGGGTTTTAATCAGCCAGTTCTCTAACTGGTGTAACATTCTTACAAGCTCAGAAGATTTGAAACATCCAAATTAATACCTTAACCTATTCCTTCCCTGTTCGAAAGTTGAGGTCCCACTCCTCTGATGCTCTTTCCAACATGCCCTCAACAGCTTGTGGGAAGGGTTTATCTGCACACTTCAAGGAAAATGAATTTGTCAGCTTATGGTTTTGACACAAAGTGCACATATTTAAAGACTTCTCTTGCTGACCTTGCAGATAAGAGCCCAAACTTTTCACGAGACCTAAATTCAATAGTAAACGCTCACAGGAACAGTGTTAATTAACTACCTCTTCTTACAGTGAAATCATACCATTTCATTTCCTCCCACACACACAACATTCAGTTGATTTTTTTTCTTTCTTTGAAATTTCTGAGTGTTTTTTCCCTAATACCATCTGCAATAGATGTTCTGTTGTAAGATGTCATCGTGGCTTAAAGCCTTCCCAAGGAAATCTACTTCAACTACAGCTAATATGAAGATACTCATTTAAGTTGCATACAATTACAGACAGACAGTGATTTTTCTCTAATACTGGTTGTGCAGTTTCTGTGATTTTAGAAGCAAATTATTTTCTACAGTGTAACAGGATAACGTACTTACACGGTATAATGTACACACACACATCAGGCAATTAAATGCACCATTCTGAAACAGAACCCACCCCAAAAGCCGAAAAATATTGTTTAATACTTTTTACTGAAACCTTTCAGTTGGGGATTTCAAGGACTTTAAAGAAATAAGCACTATATCCAGCAAATGTGTGATGGCTTAAGATAACCGCAAACAAGATAAATGGCACGTAGATCAATAAATATAGTTAAATACATTACTGTACCTCTTTTATAATTCCAAATTTTGTGTGAACTTCTTCCTCAACACCTCTTATCTTAGCCAAAGCTGCTTCACGTCTAAAAAGCAACGCTTCACGTTTTGTTAGAAAATGCTCCCGTTTTTGGAGTTGCAGAGCATACTCCTGCTGTGCTGAACTTTCTCTCTGTGTCAAGAAAGAAAAAAAAAGTTTAATGATTTTAAACTAAGACAGAGTTTCGTGTGACTGTCTAGACTGAACATTAGATTACAATATTATTTCTTCAATTAGGTGGCAAGCATCTCTGAAAGAGTAGTGAAAAAAAAAAGAGGTACAAAATTATTTTTAACTCATGTGGTGCAAAAGACAGTCCTGGCAGGGAATCCAGTAGAAGCATGGGAGCTATTACAGAATAAAACCATACAGGAGGTTGTTCTCTTAGTAGCCTAGGGCTGCTGGAGGATGAAGTGTTGGGATTCCCCAGCAGCACAGAAGTAAAGAGGAGGCAGAAGGGAGGGTTTTCACAGGAGGCCATGTGGCACTCTTGAATGCCCCAGGTCAGGAGAACAGCTCCAGATGCTCTCAGGAGAAGCAATGGTTGCAGGTGTTGCCTGTTATGCCCACAGTGCATCACAAGATGCTCTTGGGTGGAGAAGCACTGTGTTCAAAATCCCTCAAGCTGAATTTTATCTGATCTACTGTGCAAGTCAAAGCACTACAACCAAGTAACTGGATTAACTGAGGAGAAGAGGTGGATGACGACAGTTTCAGTATATAAGTAATTGTGATTAGTGTAAGCAGTACTATAAATAATAGCTTTAAGATATATGTAAGTTTTAGTATATATATAATAGCAATTTAGTATGTAAGCAATTTCAGCATTCTCTCTCAAAACTGAAGTCTTTGTAACATTACTCAACAAGTTTTTTTAAGGTGATTCTAATTCCTACCTGGAGCTTCTGATGTATGACAAATAATTCATCATATATTTGATTGATGTGAGGCAGTATTAAGCCTTGACTATTACATGCTTGAGCATCGGTTCCACTGACAAATTTCCTTACCAAACCACGGGTAATATTTTGGTCACTATTCTCTCGTGCGTGTGCAGCCAGACGGGATCGTAAGGTGCTGCCTACGGAAAGGAAAAACCCATTGCACATTAAAAAAAAAAGTGGTTCTAGATAAATAATGACATGACTGTTGTTCCAAAACTGTGAAAACTTTTTAGGCATTTAGGGTGGCAAGTATATAGCAAGAGTTATCAAAATGAGAAAGTAATGTCCCAAAGGATTCATGCAATTGCTCAAAGCTCTGTTCCATGGCTTGTTTGAACTGATCAGCAACTGTGCCCTCCACTTCCATATAGAAATCCCACAGGTATCTGTATGAAATCTACGCACAGGCTGGATCACAATGTAGCCAAATCTCCTATTATTTTTGTGATTCACTGCTGACTAGAACTCGGCCTGACTTGTAAGTTAACAGAAGAAAGACTTTAGAAACTGCTGGACATGACAGATTACAGTGTAAGAAGCTGAT
The DNA here is from genome assembly GCA_033439905.1 of Ceryle rudis. Lineage (NCBI taxonomy): Eukaryota > Metazoa > Chordata > Aves > Coraciiformes > Cerylidae > Ceryle > Ceryle rudis. The sequence goes on along the minus strand of JAAGNO010022720.1, from coordinate 6,946 downwards.
GAAAGTTGCAGGTAGCACAGTGAGGACTGGTGGGATTTCATGGTCAAACAGCTAAAAGTCACAGATAATTGAAAAGAAGAATAGGGATCTTTAACTTGGAGGAGACTGAGGGGTGAGCTCATTCATGTTTATAAATATGTAACGGGTGAGTGTCAGGAGGATGGAGCCAGGCTCTTCTCAGTGACAGAACAAGGGGCTACGGGTGCAAGATGGAACAGAGGAGGTTCCATGTAAACCTAAGGAGAAACTTTTTCATGGTGAGGGTGACAGACACCGGAATAGGCTGCCCAGGGAGGTTGCGGAGTCTCTTTCTCTAGAGACATTCAAACCCCACCTGGACGTGTTTCTGTGTGACCTGCTCTAGGTGATCCTGCTCTAGCAGGGGGGTTGAACTTCTGAGGTCCCTTCCAACCTTGAACATTCTGTGATCTTTTGGGGAGAGACGTCTTGCAAAGCCAACTGCACCTAGGTACCACAGTAGGCTGTGGAATAATGACTGGAGGTGACATTACAATCGTATTAAAGGTGCAGCATTGTTCACACATAAGGAAAGGTATAACATCGGAGAAACTTTCAGGGTAGAGTGCAGCTGGTATGCAAGGAATCCATTTCCCAACAGTTCCCTGGGCAACACTGCCTGCAAGCAGCACAGGGGATGGAGCGGAGTGAAGATTCTGCAGCCAGGCCCTGTGAGATCACAGCAGAAATGGGAACTTGAGGGTACCACGGGACTGATAAGCTGCCTGTTTGCGACCCTGTGCCAACAGTCCGTCGGTTTTTGACAAAATGCTGTCCTTTGTGCGAACTTTGCTCATTATAATACCATTAAAATACCAAAACACACCTCCATCCCAAAGGCTACCCGCCTCCAAAGTGCAACCATCCCTCATTGAGCTTGCACTGTGAATTTTCTTCAGCTACACCTTCAAAAGCGAAGCGAGAGAAATTGACACCAATCATAATAAAGGTTACTTATGACTAGAGTCACTCAAGCTCCACCTGGAAGGTAAAAATTATTATAAAAATGGCTTAAATAAGGGGGGATGTCAGGGAAGACATCATTGTGAACAAGTCAGGGCGGATTCTATTGCTGATCATCTCTGACTCCTGGGATCAGTCGACAGGCTGAACCTCGCTTTGCCCCATAGAGATGCCTTTGGGGAAGATCTGGACTTTCTGAGTATATCCCTGGGAAACTTAAAGAGATTTTACTGAGCTGCTCTATAATCTAACACATTTTGTACGTCTGCAAGTGCTTTGCAGACAGTGTGTTTATCACCGGCAATCCAAAAGAACTCGTGTTTCTGTTGCTCTCAATCAACTGCACTATTCATGCTGCTAGGGGCAGAAGTTCTCCCCCTGGGTGCCGCCAGGGCGTTACTGCCCGCATGAAACCATGGAGCATGACTGGACAGCAAGCATGGCGCTGCTAGTGAATCTGCAGTCGGGAGAGTTCAGACACACTGAACGTGACCAGACTAATAGTGCCAAACTGGACATCACTCAGAATCTAGACCTAGCTGCCCCTAGCCCCTCTGATATCTGAGGACCGGCTGGAACACAAGGGGGTTTATTTTCTGCCAAATTACTTTATCCTTTCATGTGACACAGGCCAAGATTACCTAGGTGATAGTATCAGAGATACAAATTTGGGTACTGTGGTGGTTTGGCTCAGATAGTTACCTATCTTCATAGTAGCTCATACGGCGCTGTGTTTTGGGTTTGTGACCAAAACAGTGTTGATAATACAGAGATATTTTCATTATTGCTGAGCAGGGATTACACAGAGCCAAAGCCTTTCCCGCTCCTCACATCACCCCACCAGCAAGTAGGCTGGGGGTGCACAAGAAGTTGTGAGGGGACAGAGCTATGACAGCCGACCCCAACTGACCAGCGGGATATCTCAGACCATCTGATGTCACGCTCAGCAATAAAAGCTGGTGGAATAAGGAGGAAAGGGGAACTTTCAGAGATGTGGCATTTGCCTTCCCAAGTAACCATTACACGTGATGGAGCCCAGCTTTCCTGGAGATGGCTGAACACCTACCTGCCAGTAAGCAGTAGTGGATGAATTCCTTACTTTGCTTTGGTAGCACGTGCAGCTTTTGCTTTACCTATTCAAGTGTCTTTCCCTCAATCCATGAATTTTCTCACTTTTACCTTTCTGATCTCTCCCTTCCTCCTAGGGAGGGGAGCGACCTGGAGCTGAGCTGCCTGTGGGAGTTAAACCACAAACAGGTACAAAACTCAGGCCAATTAATTAGGGATAGTAATTAGGGATAGGTTGTTTATTTGGCAAGCAACCAGGAAAAAAAAAAAAAAAAAAAAAGAAACAGTAAGAAGGGGCATCAAAAAACAGGAAAAAGGGCTGCTTCAGGGGAGAAGAAAGAGAGCATAACTAGTACAATGCCATGCAAATCTTAACAGAAAGAGAAAAAAAAAAAAAAAGGGAAAAGAAAACAGAAAATAAAAGCAGTTGTGTCTGAAACAAATGTGTCTGATATTTATCAGTTTTCCATTTGTTTTGCCCACTGTAAATTCTGCATTTTTCCTGGTGCAATTAATTTATTTTTTCTTTCTTTCTTTTTTTTTTCCTTTTCATGAAGAACGTGTTTCCAGAAAGCTGTTCTTACACTCTCCCCACCCACTTCATAGAACTCCTGGGAAAGTCCTGTTCCATCGGCCTGTTCTGCCTGGCTTCTGAGATTCCTTTTAGCCACTTTGGGTTTGGTTGTCTGTCTGTCTGTCTCTCTGTCTCCATGCTTCCAGATACACTTGCAAAAGAATACATCAGTGTTCTTCTAAACCTAAAACTTTCCACAAGAGGCAGAGCCACACTGATTCGCAAACTCCTGCAGTAGCGTTTTCAAACAAACTTTTGCAGTGACTGAACAAAGTAAAAAGCCAAAGTCACCTCATTTCTCCATTTATATTATAAAGTCACCTGGCAACCAGTTTCACAAAAGGTTGGTTTTTCTTGTTCAAACATATGTTAATATAGCATCAAGTACGTCTGGACCTTCTAAACTAATTCTAAAGGAGTTACTTGTACTTACGTGAAATGTTAAACCCCCAAATTAAAACGCTTTTTAACTGATTCTTGTATTTCTGAACTGAATATAAATACATTTACCATAAAAGTTTTTTTAAATTACATGTTATACTTCACAGAGTTATAAGAAGATTTAAAATTCAGTATTTTTTACCTGCTTTCATATCTGTAGCTGTATGTTGAACTGCATCAGTTTCAGAGCAATTAACGGTCTTTTCTTCTATATCTAGACCACGTGAATCACAAAAAATATCTTGCTCATCATCAAAACTGAAAAAATACAAAAAAGCAATAATCTGAAATTATTCAGTCCCTTTCTAACATGCTACATATAGAGCATTGAGAGAAATCTGTATAAAAATGTAAACGTTGATGAATCTGATAACAAAAAGCAGAGTTAAAGCATTTGGATGGAAGGCGTTATTATTATTCACAAGATTTTACCTACAACAATTAGTAAAGTTGCTGACTTAAAAGTAGCATCAATAACTAGAATTTTCATGCTGTAAGCACATGTATGCAGCAGATAAAGCCACCACTCTTCTCTCGCCACCAACCACCAAGTTCCAGGAAAGCTAAAACTACAAAGCCCCTTTTAAAATTATTTTTTTCATATTTGGTGTAAAGTAGCCCTGAGAAGGCATTTCTTGGCTTTTGGAGTCAAATTATCTCTAAATAAATGTACAGCTGTTCATCAATCTCAGCTATTTGCTTTCCTATTTCAGTTTCTATCACTTAGTTTGTCTTATATCATCCCTGTATCCCATCAGCAATTCCAACATCCGCAGATTAAACAGGGAGTGAGACAACAGCCCTCATCAAAATCAGCATTCACATTATTTCATGTGTTTCCCACAAGCAGTTCTTTACTGAACAAGAAAAGAAGAATCCTAAGATGACTCCTGGATCTGTGTAATCTGAACGCAGTGTTTACTCATGGCTTATCTGGATTACAAGAGATGATAAATGATAAAGGAGTGTTGAAGAGGAAACACCTCTTACCAATCCCAGTCTTTAAAACTTTGGAGGAAATCGTTAGAAGTTCCGATGTTCTCTCTTCCATTTTCGGTGAATTCTGATTCTAAAGAACATTTAGATAAAGAAACAGATGTATTTTCCAGTGAGCTGGCCATGTCACCTGGAATACAGAAAATAGTAACAGTTTTAGTTTGCATTTGAGAAGAACATTAAGATATCAACAAGGTGTTAGTTACGAGAAATGCTGCCATCTAATCGTATAGGTTTAAGAACCAAAAAACCCACCGATCCATGACGAATGAAAGATTGTAACACCTTAAACTAGAAGAATTACTTAGTTTTTAGACCAGATTTGTCTTTCTGAAGTTCTAAAGCTTGCCCTGATATACTGCTTTTTCTACAACTGAAATCTGAAAAGCACATTGTTTTACCCTGCTGTCTGCATGCACCAGCAACACATTTCTCAAGAAGCCCAAAGACTTTCTAAACATTAAACATCTATGTATCTTTAAATTAAAGCCAAATGTACGTATTATGAGGTAGATGGTTACCAACTGCTTCAAGCAGGACTTCCAACACTAACGTGTTGGGAACCACTGTTCTAAAGCATCCTTTGTGCTCTTTATGTGAACATCAACATTCCCAGGCTGGCTCTCAAATTATCACAAACCCCTGATTGAGAATATATTTTACATATTTCATGCGTGCCTAGTATACTATATGCCTATTTCAAATGAGAAAATACAAAACTAATTAATATAAATTTAGGAATGATACAGTTTTAGTATATATTTCCTTAAAAAAGGACATGGAAGCACCACTGTTGGGTATTACCTTTGTACACGAGGAAGCTTCTGCTCTTATGTTGAGTGTGTAATGCTCCTGAAAGGCAATCCTAGAAGGAAGCACAAACAAACTGGAATATAGTCAGAAATTTCAGGGCAAGTGTCTGTTACCACTCACTCAAGTTATGACACCTTGTGACAGAACTCTTACTATAAAGTACTGATTCTGAAAAAGAAAGTGGGTTACTTTTTCAATATATAAAAGTAAATGGACCTTATATTAATATAGAGGACAAATATATTCCCCACAGTCTAATAATGAAATATTTAGGGTGTTAGATGTTAAAATACTTTAGAAACTATAAGACACTATGAAGAGAGTAACATAAAATAAGGGCATAAAAGTAGGAACAGGTAGTCATGGAAACAGTGCCATCTATCTTTGTATCTCAGCTTTTTATGTCAAAGTTTCCTACCCTACTTTTTCCTACTAGCTAATAACTACATACTAAAAACATGAATAAAAGAATTATTATGTTACAAGAATGATCAATTAACTCTACATTAGAGAAGCTCAGACTCAAAGTACCTCTCATGATCTTGTTTCACAGCATCTCTCTGCTATGCTCTAAATGATCAACTGCTGTATCTCCTTGTACTTAAATACCGCTTTTTAATGAAAGAACAAAATGTACAAACAAATCTAACATTTCCTTCCTTGCAAGCATTACACTTTAAAGTCTTAGTGAGGTTTTTTTAAAAAAAAACACCTTTGGAAAATTATTTTTCTTGAAGTTCTATAATTCAGAGCAGAATATTGGCCAAGACAAACATGGCATCTTGAGCACCAAAAAATGCTACCCAAGTTGCAAATTATTCTGGAGGAACTAAGGGAAGATACATCCAGATTTTAGCTGTTAAAGAGCTCCAATCTTCACCCTGTTTTGGAGATGGTTCCTGATCCTAAAATGGCAAATCCCACTTCATCAGAAAAAAGGCTGGTTTATGATTCTCAGGACCAACTCGATCTCCCAATCCAACTATGTGTCCACTCAAACCCAGCTTTCATCCTCTCACGATTTCTGGCTGCTCACAGGTATCTTTACAATGTATTACTTGCCTTGCAGCATGAGTTTGAACACTTAAGGTCCGTTATCCCCTGGGCACACTGGAAATGTTTGACCCATAGAATACAGATGCAAGAAAGCAATTGCAAAAATTTGTCTTGGTGAAAGACAGACTTAAGACAAAATAAAGGTAACTGCCTAACCAGGGAGTATTCCTTCCACAAGCATCAAAGACATTTGAAACACCAGCATGGGGTGCTGGATTTTTAGGCAGATCAGCTTCCTAATCCACTATGCAGACCTATAAAAGCTTATGTCAGCACAAGTAAGAAAAACAGGAGACTCACAATCCAGTTCCTTCATTCATATTGGTACAAAGAACCTGGAATTTTCAGGTGCAAAATAGCACTGTTTTATCTCAGTAAAGGAATGATACCCATCATAATTTACTGTCTTGTCATTGTGGCCATCTTTTAGGCACTATGGGTTTGATTCTTCTCTGGTTGACTAGATATGGAAGGACTTCTTGCTCCCCAAAAGCAGAGCTAATCTAGGCTTGGCAAAAAGTCACCAGCACTCCTAACACATTCCAAGCAAGGCTGGCAATTGCTGTGGCAAAAGAAAACATGAAAGAAATGAGTTTTCCTATTTTATGTATTTCATGTATGCCTACTATGCTATTCCTAGGAAGATTCCCCTGTTATCTTGCCCAACTGACAGGCACCACAAGGATTTAGGCAAAAACTAAGCGCCAAGCTGCTCAGACTGTGTTTTGGTAAAGCAGAAAATTTGGAATTGCAATTTCCAGGGAACGTTAAGTTCAGACGAAAATGACTCTTCAGCACTCTCAGTGTAACACAGTAAGCGCAGAGGCTCAGGGGTAGGACTAGAAAGACCACAACAGCTCCTAACGGCTGGTTTTGGCTCTCACGCTGTACGCGTGCCAGCGAACCCCAACGGAAGGGACAGATCCTCGCTCTAAGCGCCTCAGGAACTAGGCGAGGAGAAAGGGCTGTTCACCCTCCTCCTCCCACCCTCACCTCCCGGTTCTTCCGTCTCACCCC
>JAAGNO010022716.1:0-42819 GCA_033439905.1 Ceryle rudis | reverse complement strand
CCGCTCTTCCCCCCCCTAGCCAGCGCGCTCCCCCCCCCCCCGATTTTTTTTTTCTTCCCCCTTTTTCCCAGTAGTAGACCCCAGGAAAAAACACGCCCCCCCCCCCCCCACAACCCACCGACCTTAGCACACGCCCAGGCCTTTGGGCTGCGTCGGCTCCCACCGGCTCCCTGCCTCACCGCCGCCTGGCTTGCGACGGCTCGCCCGGGCCTCCCGACACCCCGGCAGCGTGCTGTACTGGGGGGCCGTGCCCTGGGCGCAGCATCACGCCGCGGCACTCTGGTGCTGGGAGGGTGCCGTGGGCACCACACCCTGCAAAAGTACCCTGGGCATGACACTCTATGTGCAATCTCCTTGGTACAGCACATCGTGTACATGGAGCTGGAGAAGGGTGGGTGGCACTGGGACAACACTGGATTCTGCTGTAGCACTGAAAGCCTCTGGGGTGCGGTGCCCTGACGCTTGTGGGGACAGTACTCGCTGGACTGTGGTGTGTGAAGGAGGTGCTGTGGGGTGTCCCAAGGGACAATGGTGTGGGAGCAAGGGGTCCCACGCAGCCCCCATGGACCCCGGGTGATGTCCTCCTCTCTCCCCACAGGCTGTACCTGGGAAATCCCATGGACCCTCCTGACATTCTAGGTGTGGACCCAAGTGCTGCCAGACCAACCCAGCTTCCAGGCAGAGCTAAAAGTGAGTGGCTTTTCCCCTTCCCTCAGCCTGTTAGCTGTGCAAAGTCCCCATCCCCCTGCCCTGCTGCCAGGGTGATGGGCTAGACCCTCTCCTTTCCTTCTCTTTGCTGCCACTTGCTTTTTGCAGACCTGGGGGGAGCTGGGGTGATGGGACACGTTGTAATCTGGCCATGTGCCACTGCCAGCAGCGTGGGTGGCCAGTGGCTCTGCCCCTCTGGACTCTGCCCTGCTGCCCTTCGTCCAGGTCCCTCATCGTGGCCCAGCCTTCCACAGCTGGGCTCTCTGGTACAGATCTGAGCAGAGCTGCCCTGGGAAGGGAACTCAGACACTGTACTCATGCTGCAACTCCCTAAACCTGCAATCTTCCCTCGTGGGGGGCTCCCCACTGGCATCCTCCCCACACCCCATTGGTGATGGGGCTTGCAGCAGCTAACGAGCTCCCCGGCTGCCGCTCATTCCATGCACTCGCCTCTCGCCTCCACTCTTCTCGGTCTCTCTCTTCTTCTGCAGGGCAGCCGCCTCCACGCCCGCCTCAGCCTACTGTCCTGCTCTCCAGTAAGTCGGGCTTTTTTGGGTGCTGCTCTTCCTCCTTTTGCGCCCCCCTTCTTTCTCTCTTAGCTCCTTTCACTTCCTCTGACCCCTGGGTACCACCATACACCTGTGGGTGGTTGAGACACAGACTCAGAGTAGGGTGGCCAACCTGGGGCAGGGACAGGTGCCCAGGGTACCCCTGTCCTTCCCCACCCCACAGCCCCCTGGCAGCCTGCCCTGGTGTGCATCACTGCACCCGAGGGGGTAGCAAAGGTATGGAGCAGTTTTGGGATTTGGGGATGCAGGTGCCTCCCATTGTACCACAGGGATGCGTGCTGGGACTCCCATCATCCCTCTCTGTGTCCTAGAGCCCTGCTACGACCCAGTCAGTGAGGAGGAGGAGGGTCTGCCCGGGGGTCTCCGGAAGCTCTGCCTGAAGAAGCCAGGCACAGGGAAGGGTCTGCGACCAGTCAAGCCATCGGCACGGGTACCAGGCACCAAGGTGGGCGAGCGGCAACCCGGCCGGACAACAAGTGAGGGACCAGCAGGCAGCGAGGTGACCCTCATTGATTTCGGGGAGGAGTTACCCCAAGGTAGCCCCTCGCCGGTGGGGGAGCTGACAGCCCCATCATTGGTTAAGCTGGCCATGGAGGCCTTCTCCTTGCTGGACAAGACCCCACCACAGAGCCCCACGCGGGCTCTACCCCGGCCCCTCCACCCCACACCAGTGGTGGACTGGGATGCCCGCCCCTTGCCCCCACCACCTGCCTATGATGACGTGGCACAGGATGAGGATGACTTTGAGGTCTGCTCCATCACCAGCCCTCCGAGCCGGAGGGGCAAGACCAACTACGGCTTTGTGGACGAGGGCGAGCGAGCACCAGCACTGGAGGACAACCTCTTCCTGCCTCCCAAGGAGACCAAGCAGCCCAGCCTGACGCAGACCACTGAGCTCTTTGAGGAACTGCAGCAGGAGTGCATGAAGAGGCTCAACGTCCCCCTGGGACCAGCTGCCGCCACTGACGACAAGCCCCAAATCCCACCCCGCGTCCCCATCCCACCCCGGCCTTTACGCCGCAACGAGCCTGGGCGCTGGTCAGGGGAGCTTTCCCCGGCTTCAGGGGGTGAGGAAGACAGGCCACCCCAGATTCCCCCCCGGGACCCACTGTCGCAGCCCACCTCCCGGACACCCAGCCCCATGGCCCTGCAAGTGGGCTCTCCCCAGCAACGTGCCACTCTCTGTTCCTGCCTTTCCACCTCACCAGGGAAGCCCATGCCCACCACACAGAGCTTTGCTCTTGACCCCAAGTATGCCACCCCCAAAGTCATCCAGGCGCAGGGCAAGGACTGCTCCAAGGGACCCTGCATTCTGCCCATCGTGAAGGATGGGCAGAAGGTCAGCAGCACCCACTACTACCTGTTGCCTGAGCGCCCTGCCTACCTGGACAAGTACGAGAAATTTTTCAAGGAGGCCAAAAGCCCTGAGGAGGTGCCGTCATCCCGCCTGGTCACCACAGCCACCGTCCGTCCCATGGTGCAGCAGCCACCACCGGACTGCAAAGCCAACTTCTCCTCTAACAACAGCAACCTCGGGCCCAAGTGCCTGGTGAAAGCTTCCTGCAGCCTCCAGAAGATCATCTACGACGGGCCAGATGGCTGCCGCCCCACTGACAAGATCAGGCTGGTAAGTGGCACTGCCAGCATCCTGTGGCAAGTGGGACCTGGGGGGCTGGCTACAAAGGATCCCCAGATGTACAGTGGGACATAAGTGTCACTGCAACTCTAAAATGGGAATCTCAAGCCCTTTTAACCCAAATTAGCCCTACCCATGTTCCCAGGGAGGTGGGGAGGAAAGCGGCTGTCACTGGTCCCTTTGGGCTTTCTGGGCTGGGTCCATTGTGGCCGAGAGTCTGCACCTGAGCCCAGGAAAGGCTGAAGATCCCAGGGATGAGGATAGCCCAGCTCTAGGCAGACAGTGCTCCTTGGGGACAGGATCAGAGCCGGGGTGGGGCCAGCCCTGGTGCCCTCCTGCTTCAGCCACGGTCTCCCCACTGCCCAGGGGTGGTGGCGGGTGCTGACCACAAGCTCCCCCCAGGTGCAGGACACTGTGCATGGTGTGACCACCGAGGAGTGCCAGGCAGCCCTGCAGAACCACGGCTGGAGTGTCCAACGGGCCATCCAGTACCTCAAGGTACCACATGCCCCCGTCCGCCAGCCTTGGCTCCCATGAGAGTGGTGGCACCCCTGTCACCCCCGTCACCATGCCCTGTCCCCTTGCAGGTGGAGCAGCTTTTCTGCCTGGGGCTGAAGTCCCGTGTTGAGTGCCACCGGGTGCTGGAGATGTTTGACTGGAACCTGGCCCAGGCCAGCTCCCACCTCCTCGATCCCTACAGCACTGCCCGCCAGAAGTAGGGGCACAGATGTTGGGCTTTTTTGGGGGGAGGACGGGTTGGGGAGTGGGGAAGGTGGTGTGTGATGTCTCCAAGCCATGCTACTCTTGGCCAGCTGGCATCATCACCCCTCCTGAGCTTATAACCTCTCCTCTCCTTACAGGCGGTGACAGCAGGGATGGGGCGAGCTGCATCAGATCCGGAGCAGGCACCTCACTGCAGGGCCACCCCCGCAGTGCCCACCCCCACCAGTGCAACCTGCTGCTGGACTCTGGACTGAGCCCCCGTTTAGGGGACGGGGACCCCCTGAAAGGCAGCCTGCCCAGTGCCCTAGACTTTGCTGGGGTAGCTGCACCCTGGCTGCAGTGATGGGTTCCATCCCTTGTCCCCTCGTTGAATTGTTTTTTGTAAAGAGAAATGTTAATTTTAATATATATTATATATAAATATTCTATGGAGCAGAGGAGGGTGGCGGGGCCCGTCTCCAAGGTTCCTTCCTGCCAGCGCGCAGGGACAGGCCCTGTCTCCCTGAGTGCTCGTTCCTCCCTGCGGGTAGCCAGGACTGTGCCCTCCAGGACTTGCTGCAGGGATGGAGAGCCCAGGTAGAGGGTGCCCAGGTGGGGATCTGTGGTGCCCAGCAGGTGCTGGGGATCCCCAGAGAGCTATATGACTCGGGCATCTATAAACCCCCCTCAGCCATGGCTCCCAGGCTCTTTTGAGGTGTAAATGTCTCCCCATCTGGGGCTGTTGGTATTAATCATGTGCCATTCCCCACTGAGGCCCAAAGCTTGAAGGCTGGGCATGGTTTTGCCTGCTCTGAGCGGTCAGTGCTTGCCCATGCCCATGCCCCTGCTGTGCAGAGGAACCGCCCACGGCAGCGCCCCCCTTTGCCCTCGTGCCCCACGGGACTCGGCTCCTGGCTGTCGCCTGACTCATGCCCAGGCAGGGAGTGGCGAGACCTGCGTCGCACCCCCACCCACGCGAGTGGCGTTGTGCAACCACATGCCACCACGCAGCTGGAGCCAGGTGCCCATGGGGAGAGTGGAGGGCTGTTCCCCATGGGGTCTCAGGCCAGTTGGCAGTGTTAACCCCCCTCTAAGTGGGTGTCAGAGCCCTTTATATGGGTTTTCTGAGGTGCCACCTTGCAGCAGCATCAGGAAGGGGTCTCAGTGCAGGTAGAGGAGGACCTCAGTGCCCCAGCCCACCGTGTCCATGGGTGTTGGTGGTATCTGGTCCCCAGAGTGTCCTCTGCATCAGATCTGGTGATGTTGGAGGAGAGACCCTGACACATACAGCAAGGACTGCCTCAGCATGGCACCCACAGCGCCATTCATCTCTGGTCCCCTAGCACCAGGTCAGATGGCACCTGGCCACATCACCTGTGTGCCCTGTGCACCCATGGCTTTGCTCAGCTCTGGTCCCTTGGCCCTCTGTGAGAATGGAGACCTGGAGGTTTTCTGGTGCTGCTGTGGGCAGAGCCATGCATAGGTGCTCAGAGCTCTCTGTGCCTCAGTTTCTCCAATCTAAGGTGCAGCTGCCCTAGCACGGTGGCCAGGTGAGATGGCTGTCAATGAAGCAAGGAAAGCACACCTTCACCGACTTATTTCCTTTAAATAATCCTGGAGCTGGGTTAGGCCCTGCAAAGAAACAAACATGTCTGCTGCAGAGGCCCCGCTGGGTCCCTTTGCACGGCTGGGTGCGCCTGGCCTCTGTCCCCAGTGGAAGACAATCTGCAACCCAAGGCATGCTCTGGCCCCATCACCCCTGCCAGATCCCCCCCGTCTGGCCTTGCGTGGGCGTTTGCCACGATGGCACAGATAACCCCTGCGCACGGGTCCCGGGGTGGGCTGGGGCAGGGTAAACAGGCGGGACCCCGAGGCCAGAGTGGGAGGCTGCTCCTTCCTTCTTCCTCCTTGGTGGCGAGCCAACCCCTGCCAGGGGTTATCGGACGAGTGGCCAAGCGTGGCAGGGACCTGGCAGCAAATGAGGGGGTGAGTGAGGGGGGTGCAGGGCACAGGGATGACTCACCCCTCCCAGAGGTGCTGGGAACCCCTGTTCCTGCTTGTCATTCCAGGCCCTTTGGGCCAAGTGACTTTGTAGCCCATCAGGTGCTCCCCAGGGGTGCAGGACCCCAACCTTGTGCTGTCAACCACTGAGTCACTCTAAGAAGGGACTTAAAATGTCCCATGGCAAAATGGGTGTCCCTCAGCATCAGTGGGTCCCAACGATTGGGACGCAGCTACCTCCATGGCAGGCTGCAAGGACACAGAACCATCAGTGCCCCAGGCAGGACACGTGGCATCCATGTCCCCCCCTACCTGGGGGAGTGCTCACTGACGGAGCCACCTTGTTGCGTAGTTCCCCTGGGATAGGGAAAGCTGCAGCTCTGTCCCTGCCACCAAGGAAACACCATGGGGTGCTGGGGCCGGTGGCCACTCTGGAGCTTGGTGCTGTGGGGGCTCTGGGTACTGCCAGGTAAGTGCCGGGTCGCTGGCGGGCTGACCAGGTGGCTGATACCATCTGGGTGGTGTATGATGGGTGACGGGCTCCAAACAACATTTCAACTGCTCAAACTCTCCAAGCCCAAGAGCCCAGACAGGGTTTGCCTCATCTCTACCTGCTGTTGCCACAGCCTTGTCATAGTCCCCTGACCATGGCAGAGGAAGGGATGGGGTTTGTGGGTCAAATGGGGGCTCTTGCCCCACAGGGAAGGTGACTGTCTTGTTCTTGGTGTTGGTCTGGCTGTGGGTGCTGGGGTGAGGGACCAGTACCAAGGGCGGGCTGGAGCACCTTCCTCCTGCAGGGAGGAGGGATGGGTGTGGTGGGGACCCCGGGCTGTTTTTCTCTCACCCTGCCTGCCCCTACCTCCCTGCTCTGCTGCCAGCACAAGCCGGGGAGATGGGGGAGCAGCTCCTTGCCCCCACACTGGCCCCAGCAGAGCCAGACAGCATCTCCCCCATAGCCAACAGCACCAGCGTCAAGCTGCCTCTGGACCTGGGCATGTGCCAGGTGTTCCCCAGCACTGCAGCCACTCGGCTGGAGCCCCCCTCTCCTGCCCGTAGAGCCATCACCTCCGCAGGCAGCCACAGCTCAGGTAAGGCCAGCGGGCAGCTGGTTGTGGGCAGGTTCCTGCCTGCTGGGGCCACCGTGGGGTTGATCCAGCTGGGGCCACCTTGTTTCGTCCCACAGGAAGCCTGGCACCGCAGGTGACAGCCAGAGCACTGGTCTCAGCTAGGACCAGTGGTGAGCAGGAGGAGTCTCCCAGTGTGGCAGCTCTCCCTGGGGGTCCAGCAATGCAAGGCAGTCCCCCAGCAGGGACAGGGAATGGATTCTCCTCTCCAGGCACTGCCAGCCACTCCAACAGTGTCCCTCCAGTTCCCACCACCACTCGACACGGACAGCTTCTGTCCCTTGCACCAACGGGGCCCACAGTGGGTCTTCCTGCAGGTGATGACAGTGCTGGGCCAGCCACAGTCACACCATCCCCAGCTCCAGGTGTCCCTGCTGTAACAAGGACAAGCAAACCACCATCAAACAGCAGCACCACTCCCAGGCAGGCTGTGGAAGTGTCCAGAGTGGTTCTGGACAGCATCGCTGGAAAGTCGGTCCTGGGATCAACTGTCCCTTTGCAAGAGGAAACCGTGGCCGAGCCACCCATGGGTGCTGCTGGTGCTCTAAGAGGCGCAGCCCCAGCACCAGGCAGAGGTCTGTCCCTGCCCGTGGCACATATCCTGGCTGCTCAACCAGTGCCAGGGACAAAAGCATCTTCCTCAGTCACTGACAATTTGACTGATGCTGATGAGTCGGTGCAGCTGGGTGATGCTGTCACTGCAGAGGGAATACGGGGGACAACACGGACCATGGTGCCATCTCTCCCCCTGGACAAGCACAGCACAGGGATATCACTTCCCAGCAACAGCAAGAACTCTGCTGAGCCACATGCAGCTGCTGTGTTCCCATCCCATGAGGACACACCAGGGCTGGATGAGGCCACCTCAGCTCTGGTCACAGCAGCCAGCATCTCTCAGGACACAGGCAGCCTCACGAAGCTGGCAGCAGCCTCAGCCACTGGCCTCACCAGAACTATCCCCCATGCAGCTGTAGAGGGAGACAGGATGGCAGCCCCACCATCTGCAGACCCCCCAAGGACATCCTTGGCAAAGGACACATCTTCTTCTGCCACCATTGGAATTGGTGAGGCCACAGAGCCAGGGACAAGTGCCTTATCCAATGCAGGACACAACATGCTGCAGGGACCCCCTGTGCCCCACAGTCAGCCACCTCCAGTCCTTTCACCCTGGCTCCCCAGTGGTGCTGTCCCTGTCACAAGAGAGATGCTTCCCCCCAGCCACCGCACAGCTCCTGGCACAGCTGGAGATGGGCTGCTTGGAGCCAGTGCTGTCACCCACCTCCAGGCCACCACTCTAGCTCCAGGCACACCAGCTACGGCGATGGATGGCAGTGCTGCAGAGCACATCCCCACTACATTGTTCCCAGGTCTGCGAAGCACCAGTGCTGAGCTGCTGTCCATCAGGAGTGAGCCCAGCACCAGAGCCACAGCAGGCACCACTTCCCTGGAGACCAAGGCAACCCCAGTGGAACTCAGCATGAGACTGTACCCTCGAGCTGCTCTTGATGGCCCTGGTGGTCCCTCTTCAAGGTCCTTTGAGCACTCCATGGGGTCTTTGCTCCCCCAGACCCCCACAACAGTCCCTGATGTCACCATGTCAGAAGCAGCTGCAAACAGGTCCCCTCCAGCCAGATCCAGTGTGGCTGCATCTTTGTCCCTCACAGACACTGATGGAGTAAAGCCAGACAAGGCCACTCAAGCTCCTGCTGCACCAACATCTTCCCTCAGTGCATATGGCATCAAAACTGGGCCAGCTGCCCATCCATCCTCCCTCATTAGCAACGCTCTAGTTAGTGAAGCAGGGATGGGAACAGCATCACCGGTCAGTGGCAATGCCACCACAATGCTGTGGGACACTGGAGTCCCTCTGGCTACGCCTGATGCATTTCCCAGCCACAATCAGCCTGGTCCCACTGTGGGCTCAGCACCCCTGGGAACTGATGTCACCTCTGGACCAGAACCAGCCCCAACACTCCAGGCTGGACCTCGACGTGGGGCAGCTCTGGGGGCAGAGACGTGGTCACCCAGCACTGCACCAGGCATGGGCATGGCTATGCCAGGCACCCCAGGGTTACCTACAGCAGCCAGCATCCCCATGGCATCGCAAGCAGGCATCCTCTCTGTCCCAGAAGGCAGTGCCACTGCAGGGATGGCTCTGGGGTTCTTCTCATCCAGCATCACCCAAGAGAGGGCAGCAGGCATGTCTCCACTGTCCCCGGCCACCCCATCACCAGCAATGGGTGCTTCAGGTGGTCTTCACCCTGATGGCAGCACCACAGGGCAAGCTGTGGGGACAACATTGCAGGAGATGTTCCCACAGGAGAACCCAGGCACCAGTGCAGCAGGGCCAGCTCTCAGACATGCAATAGTCACCGCCAAGCCATCACCAGAGCCACCTGCTCAAGGGAGTGATGTTCCTGAAAACAGGTCCTCAATGGATCTGCCTCTCCTGGCTCCCAGAAGTGACCACTCACCCCCCCAGGCTGTGTCTAGCCCCAGCCCAGCACCAGTCATCGCCAGACCCTTCCCCAGTGCTGCCACTGGCAAGACACCCTGGCCTGTGACATTATTGCCCCCCAGAAACACAGCCGCAGAGGGAGGTGGGGGCAGGTTCCAGCCAGCAGGAGATGGCAGCACCCAGCAGGCAGTGCTGAGCTCAACCTTGGCTGGAAACACAAGGGTGAGTAATATGACAGGTACCCCACAAAGTGATGTTGCCCTGGGGACAGCCCCACCAGCGTCACACCCCACCACAGCCAGCACCACTGCTCAGCCAAGCACAGCAGCATCAGACCGGAGCTATCACACTGCTGAGCCCGACACGGGCATGAACTGGGACATGCACACAGCTTCACCCACCATGGGGAATGGGGCTGCGGAACTGCCCCTGGGACTGCCCACTCTTATGGCTTGGGTGCCTGAGCCAGGCACTGGTGATGCCACCTCATTGGCACACTCTGCCCCGGGCAGCAAAATCCCTATGGCAGTGGCCATCATGGGCACAATGTCACCCACAACTCAGGTGTCAGTTATAGCACCTTCCCCTGGCCTCGCCCACAGCACTGCTGAGCCAGATGTCAGTGTGTCACCTCTTGTGGTGGCACCTTCTGTCACCCCCAGCATTACTATCACTGGTCCAGCAGCAGAAGCAGGTGATGCCAGTCCCAACAGGGTCACAACACCCCTCTCTGCTGTCCACAGCAGTGCCTCTGCTCCACAGAGTTTCCATGTCACCCAAAGACCATCCCTTGAGCCTACCAACAGCACCCACAACCCAGCCCCAAAGGCTTTCAGCCCAGTCAATGAGGACAAGCCCACAGCTGGGGTCTCCTCGCTGGCTGTTGACCTCACACACTCACAGGAGAATAAAGCCGCACCCTGGTCAGTTGTCGTGGGTACCACCCCCTCTGAGAGAAGTGTTGAGGGTGCAGCACCCATCTCCGACACCAACAGCACCCACATGCCTCTCTCCAGCACTGCTGGCACAAGCCTACCCACCACACCAGCCACCAGCATGATCCCCAGCAACACCATCCCACCAGCCACCTCAGCCAGTGAGGACACCTTTGTGATGAGGGAGTCCACCCCCACCATGCCATTTGCCACAGTGAAGGTCACCAGCACCAGTGGTGCCCTGTCCCTTGCTGTAACACACAAGGCAGGCAGAGATGGGCCACCTGTCCCATCCTCATCAGCACGTACCTCCTCAGTGGAGACAACTGCTGGGTCCTGGGGCATCCTTGGTCCCAGCTCAGCTGTCACAGCGCCCAGTTCAACCATCCCCAGCCTGCACAACCCAGTGGAGGAGCCAGCAAGAGTCCCCTCATCCCTCCTTGGTACTGGTGCAACTAGGGAGCCGGCAGCTGAACAGACATCGGCTGAACCAGCAACAGGTGCCACTTCTCCCAGAGCCGCCAGCAACCATGCCACTGGGCAGGCAATAAGCACATCACCTCCCAGCTTCTGGACATCTCTGGGGCCACTCATCAGAAGGGAGAAAGCAGATATTGCTGCGGGCAGCACGAGTACCTCAGCCAGCACTACAGCCAGAACTCCAGGAAGCACCAGCACCACAACCGGCACTCCAGGCAGCACCAGCACCATAGCCAGAACTCCAGGCAGCACCAGCACCACAGCCGGAACTCCAGGCAGCACCAGCACCTCAGCCAGCACTCCAGGCAGTCCCAGCACCACAGCCGGCACTCCAGGCAGCTCCAGCACCACAACCGGCACTCCAGGCAGTCCCAGCACCATAGCCAGAACTCCAGGCAGCACCAGCACCACAGCTGGCACTCCAGGCAGCTCCAGCACCTCAGGCAGCACTCCAGGCAGCACCAGCACCACAGCCGGCACTCCAGGCAGCTCCAGCACCTCAGCCAGCACTCCAGGCAGCACCAGCACCACAGCCGGCACTCCAGGCAGCACCAGCACCACAGCCGGCACTCCAGGCAGCACCAGCACCATAGCTAGAACTCCAGGCAGCACCAGCACCACAGCCGGCACTCCAGGCAGCTCCAGCACCACAGCTGTCACTCCAGGCAGCACCAGCACCACAGCTGGCACTCCAGGCAGCACTGTTGCACCCACAGCCCCAGTCAGCCCATCCAAGGAGGTAGGAGGTCTCCTTGCCCCAGGCACTGTAGCACCAGGGAGACCACCAGCCTCCACCAGACTTGCCACCACCCCAACCCCTGCCTTTGGGACCCAGAAGGGACCAGTCACAGCACCAAGCTCCTCTGCCCACAACACTACTGGCCACAGAAATCCTGCCCCTGAGCTGCAACCCACCCACAGGGTTATCAGTAAGTAGATTTTCTTCTCGAAGCAAAGACCAGGAAGGGGTCATCAGCCGCCCATGGGGAAAGGTGAAATGGGACACCTGAAAGCATCCTATTCTAGGTTAAAAACTGGGTTAAAAATTTGGCTACAAGCCATTAAAGTGCTGGTCTGGCCAAGGAGATCACAGACACAGCAGCCCAGCAGCAAGCAGACATGTTTGCCCTGGTTGCAGGAAGGATGGAGCAGATATTAATGGCTTTTCACCTTTTTTTTTTGTTTAATCTCCTGCCCATGTCAGTGCCGGCGGCCTCGCTCTACCCCTTTGGCATGGAGGGAGGGGACCAAGAGTGTGTCCAGAGGATGGTGGATTTTAACTCCCCCCTGTTCAAGCCAGAGATTGGGTTTCCCTTCGGGAAGTCTCTACGGGATGCTCTCTACGTGAGTCCCCCTCTTGCTGAGCACAGATGGGATGTGCAACCTATTTGGTAGAAAAAAACCCCATGGAAATGGAGGAGAAACCAGATTTCATCCAAATGTTAAATGTTTTTTCTATTTAAAACGGCTGGTTTCTACTCACCCATGGAGGCTAAAATCCATCCCAGGAGCTGCCTGGGGTGTCAGCAAATAACGAGTTATTTTGGTTAGTTTACAGATAACGGACAGATTATTTTCCCACCCACGAACAACTATGTCCCCTCCAACCCCAACCCACCTCCCTGGGGCTTCAGAGGCCGGGAGGCTTTGCCGATGGTGGCTGCCTTTTGGGACGACGCAGATTTCTCCCAGGGTGTAGGCACCACCTGGTACCAGGTTGGGACCACCAAAGATGTTCTCTTGGGAGACCCCAGCTCCCCAGCTCACCCATTTAATCCTCTCTCTTGCCAACTGGCAGGAGTACTCCACCCTCAGCTCTACCCGAGATCCCCTTGTTAATGATGTGGAAGCAAAGATTGAGAAATACCTGAAAACCCCCTACACAGCAAAATGGACCTTGAAGGTGACATGGGAGAAGGCTCCAGCATACCCATCCCGGCAGGGTGACACTCAGGTGAGCAGTGGGGGATGGAGGTAACAGAGGGGATGGTTGGGGCAGGCCTGGGATGCTGATCTCCCATGGCTTGATGCAGGCATTTTGGGTCTCACCACCTCAGTCTGTACTGCGCGGAGAGCAGGAGAGGCTTTAGAGGTGCTAAGGGGGTGCCTTGGGTTTTTCCAGACGAGCACCTACCAGGCGGTCCTCACCACTGATGGGAACCGTTCCTTTGCCCTGCTGCTCTACCAGGATGGCAGGATGCAGTGGGACTATACCAAGCTGGCTGCAGGCAACGTGCTGATCGGCTTCTCCAGGTGCTCTGCACATGTGTGGCTGTGTCTGAGACAGCGGGAATTTCTCCCAGCCCTATGTCGGGACCACTGGAGATGTTATCCCCAGGAGAGCCCAGATCCCACCCCCAGAGCAACCCTGTCCTGTTTAAATCCTCTCTCCTGCAAACCACAGAAGTTCCCACCCCAGCTGCTCTACAAGGAGCAGAGGAGGGTTGTGTTGGGAGGGTGACCCCAAGTCTCTCTCCACACAGCGGAGATGGCTATGCCCAAAATAACGAGTTGACTCAAAAGCCACCAGCTGTCAAGTACCGACCTGACCAGCACAGTGGCACCGGCATCGGTATGGCACTGTGGGAGCCCTTGGGGTGGGTGGGGATGGAGGGTGCTGTGTGCTCCGCACCAGGAGCTTGTCCCCAGCACACGCCCCTGCAAGGAGATGAGCCAGCAAAGGCAGCCGGCAAGGGCTGGCCACTGAGAGCAGAGCACGGATGGCCAGTGTCCTGCTGTGGCTCGTCACGGCCACACTGTCTCTAGAGGGAGCCTGGAGACCTCGTGTGAGGTCAATGGCCAGGGACGGCTGTCCCATGGGATTGTTCTCAGTACAAGGCGAGACCCCGGCCAAGCTGTTCTTGGGTTGCTCCCTCAGATGTGCGTGGGCTGTGGATATACAGACTGGACAGTCGCTCCCGAGTGAACTACAGGCTGCGGTGCCTGGCGTGGCTGGACGCAGAGCCAGCGCCGGCTGCCTGGAACAGCCATCTGCCCCCGTGCCCCTGCTCCCAGCCCCAGGCAGAGCTGGATCCCCGCTACCGCCGGAGCAGAGGTGCCAAGCACGGCCCCCCAGGGCCAGCTGTGGGGTGGGGTGATGCAGTGGGGGCAGCCATGACCCCCCCCCATGTCATTTCAGACCCGGCAGGTACCTCTGTGAGGATGCTGCGCACTGCATCCCCCAGCGCTGCCGGAGCCGGTGTTCGGTGTCTGTACCGAGATGGGAGCTTGCTCGAAGGCTGGCAGGAGAGAGCATGGAGCCTCCCCATCCACCCCGCCGCTGGTAAGCAGGCACCTGTGCCCCCCCATCCTAAAAACACCCTGAGCACCAAGTGCTCTGCAGGCACAGCAGGGACCACGACACCCACCTAGCACCCAACCGCTTCCTCTGCAGACGGGGAGCTGGAGGCATTTGACTGGTGCTGCCGGCGCGTGAGGAAGCCGCTGTTCTGTGCCAGGTTTGCTGAGAAGAGACCGAGGGTCAGCTGCGAGGGATATGTGCCACCCACACCTGGTGAGTCCCCAGGGCTCTACCTGCTCTGAGCCAGGGTGCTGGGCAGTGGCACAGCCTTACGCAGACCGCAGACATTAACCACACTTTGCAGCATCCTGGTGGGGACTGATGAGCCCAGCACAAAACCGGGGGTTCCTCTCCTCCGTGCAATGACACCAGCATTTGCTTTTCTTCCTCCCCTGAAAATGGCTTCATCTCCTTTGGACCACAGCCGGTGCCTTTGGGGACCCCCACATCACCACCCTGGATGGACTCACCTATACCTTCAATGGACTCGGGGACTTTGTCTTGCTGCTGGCTAGTGATGCCCAGACCAGCTTTGTGCTGCACGGGCGCACAGCCCAGACTAGCACAGCTCGGGCCACCAACTTTGTGGCCTTTGTTGCCCGGTACATCTCTGCCACCACCACAACAGTGAGTAGGACCATCATGGGTATCAGTTTGAACTTTTAACTAGAGAAACCCCTCTGGCAGGTTGGGTGTTGCCTCTGCATCATCTGCAAGTGTCTAGGACCTGAGGAGCATCCCCTCTCCTCTTCATGCCACCTACTACAACCCAAACAAAGTGCTGATAGTGGTGGGTTAGATTAAAAAGACACATCTCTAACACCTCTTGCAAGCTGGCCAGCGAGGGCCAGGGGCTCTACAGGAACATAGTCTGCTCTACCATCTTCATTGCACACCCTTCACCCTGACCACCAGTCTCCTCTGGACACATTAGAACAAGCACGTACTCTTACTTGCTTTACAGAATTGCTCCTCACACCCATTTCAGTAAACAAAATGTCACTAGAAGCAGCTGCTGAGCAGTGTGAGGAAGGGATCAGAGTCTGGAGCCCACCAGAACAGCTGTCCATACTGCCATGGTCAGCTGAGCAGCGGTGGTGGCCTGTGTGTGCCCCATGCCAGCAGTGATGGGGTGCAGCTTGCCCTCCTCTGCACAACCATCAAAGCTGGATTATTGTGTGTTGTGGGGGTGAAGAGCACAGCAACATGGCCCCCAGAGCTGAACCTTGATTCCAGAGCTGGAGGAAGATGGGGTTTAGAAGTTTAACGCAGGTGTCCCCAGCATGGTGGGACAGCAGGAAGGGATGACCAGAGGGGATGACTGGGACATCCACGGTGATTTACAGGTTGAGTGGACCTTGGGGAGCCAGGGTGACATCCAAGTCCTCCTGAACAGTGAAACCGTCCAGTTTTCTTATTCCCAAGGTGAGCACGGTGCACTGTTAAATGTCTCTGGGGAGGATGAGAAGTGTCCCCAGTCCACAGGAACCAGCCATGCCCACTGCAAGGGCAGCCATCCTAAACTCCATCAAACATCTTCCACCTGCACCCCTCCTCTGACTTGGCTGGGTTGCATGGGGAGCACTCCCCTCCCCAGATGCAGGGGCATCATTTCAGACCGCAGCCTCGCTGGATTCTCACGCTGTGCTCTCCTTCTCTCACAGACATGGGTGTTGAGGTGTACTACAGCCCTGGTGTCCTGCTGGTCAATGCCTCCTCTGTCATGGCTGTCTTTGATGGGGCCATCGCTGTCTCCATCTCTGCTGCCTCTGGGATCCTCAGCATGGTCTGCAGCCTGCCCGACTGGTACCGCAACAGCACCAAGGGCCTCCTGGGTGAGGACTTCTAGCACCACTGCAGAGCTGGGGTGCAAAGTTCCCTTCCCACCATAAAAGCAGGCTGGAAAATGCTGGGGGAACAAGGTTGTGAGCACAGGGACCTCTGGGTCTAAACTAAACACTAGCCAGCACCTGAGGGGAGGTCAGCCCTGGCATGGGGGACTTCATTCCTCTCATGATGTTCCACCAGGTGTGTGGGACCATGACCCCACAGATGACTTCCAGCTGCCGAATGGTACCAGCGTCCCTGTGAACAGTAGTGAGGAGGAGATCTACAGCTATGGGATGACTTGTATGTTCAGGCTCAGGTTCCACCTTGACAATCCCGCCGTTCCTGTGCCTTCTGGCCATGCTTTGGCTGGAGACATTTAGACCCTTCTCTGAGCAAAAGGGATGCCAGGGAAGCTCTTTGGTTTCCTCACTGCTCTGTGGAAATGAGCCCTAAAATACAGCAAACCTTAAAACCCCAAGGTTGTACCCATGATGTGTTCCTTTGCAGGGGCTGTTGGAGAGAACAGCCTGTTTGTGCAGCCTCTGGACTCACCAGTAATGAACTTCACACCCATCTTCCTGTCTCGGCTGCGGCAGGAGAATGAAAGCCAGTACCAGCTGGCAGCCTCGCAGTGCCATGGCAGCAAGGAGTGCATCTACGATTTTCTGAGCACAGGGGATGTGGCCCTGGGCCTGGCCACCCAGAACCTTGCAGTTGACTTCCAGCGGAAGAAAACAGTACTCAGTAAGTGGTGCAGATCCTTGCCTCCAAGAGGTCATGGCTTGGGTAACCGGGCAGTGCCCTGCTTTCCCTCTTGGCTCCCATACTCCATGTGAGTCAGGAGAGAAGTCAGCAAGCTCTCTGAGTTGCATTGCTCGGCTGGCTGGTCTCCAAGCCTGAGATATGCCACCATGCTATGCAACACAAGGGCCATGTCAGTGGGTGGTTATGGCAGCAACAACCTGGGGTCCCATCCTCATCAGGAGGATCTCAGATCTGACAGGTACCAAAGCCACATAGTGAACAACTAGCTGTGTGCTGGGCTGCTCTTTCCTCAGACGCCTTCCCTCCCATCATCACTGGTGACACATCGCTCATGGCCTACCGGACAGAAAGGGTCAAGAGGCAGTTTCGTGCCATGGGGGAGGGTGCACGCTTTGTCCCCCACCTCTCGCCAGAGCTCAACATATCAGGTAAGGAAGGAGAGCTGGGGCAGTTGGGCTAGGATGGGGAGGCACCGTCCACCCAGCCCCTTTCCTCTGCTGCCTCCTCCTCTAACTTATACCTCTCCCCTCGGCAGAGAACGGCACCCTGACATGGGAGCCTCATGGGATGGCCCCACTTACCATCAGCCTGGAGGCAGTTGGGTCCAACAACCTCTCCGCCCTCCTCCAGCTCCACTTCACCCTTTGCAGCTGCAGCAGGAGCCAGGAGTGTGACTACAGCGACACTGTCACCCTCGGGCAGTCCTCCCTGCAGGTAGCATGCCAGAAAGCTCCTCTGGTGGCACACTGTGCCTGTCCTCATTCCAGCTACACTGGCTGTCTTCTCTGACTGCCAGTCCTCCTCATGTTTCCTAAGCCAGTGTCACTGTCCCCTCCCAGTTGGCAGCCTGCAGATGTGAGGACGGCTACTTGGGTCCCTTCTGCCAGGACCCTCCGGACCCTTGCGCCCAGGGCTGCTTCCCCGGCGTGGGCTGCAACTCGCACACAGGCTGTGGCCCCTGCCCACCTGGCCTGACTGGCGATGGGCGGCACTGCTCAGGTGATAAGGGCTCACTCACCATGGCCACCAGGAACCCTG
Organism: Ceryle rudis; assembly: GCA_033439905.1. Taxonomy (NCBI): domain Eukaryota; kingdom Metazoa; phylum Chordata; class Aves; order Coraciiformes; family Cerylidae; genus Ceryle; species Ceryle rudis. The sequence continues at coordinate 25,272 of JAAGNO010022716.1, read as the reverse complement.
GGGCCCATGGGACTCGAGCCGAGGTTTTTCTCCCAGTGCCACGCTGCATTGCCTCTGCAGATATTGACGAGTGCGCGCAGGGAGCAGTGTGCCCAGGGAACACCACCTGCAGCAACACAGTGGGCAGCTACGCTTGCTCCTGCCTGGCTGGTGAAGCAGGTGAGTACAGGCACCCTGGCAGGCATGGTCCTCATCCTCATCACCCCCCTGGCCTTGGTGGAAGAGGGCTCCAGTGGGACTCAAATGGGCTGGAGAGGAGGGGGAGCTGGCTGAGCTCTGTACCCAAGCCCTTTCTGTCCCTAACAGAAGGGACCAGAGTCCAGTCATCCCTCATGCTCCCAGGCTGCAGATCTCACTAATCCACCAGGAAGGGAAATTAACCCCATGTAATTTTTCTCTTTGAGAAAAACACAAATTCTAATCACATCAAAATTTAAATGCACATGAGGAGGTTGGGGGGCTAAAATGGGGTTGATGGGGTTTGCTCCTGTTCTAATGCAGCAGGCTGGGATTTCACAAGGGCAAAAGGCTGCATGTGGGAAGAGGCGGTGCAGAATCCTTGAGGATCTGAATTTATATTAGAAGTCCTAACACATTTAAAAAAAACAACACAGAATTTGGAAAAGCATTTCAGAGCAGCTGAGGATGGATCAGCACAATGGGGCTCTGCCCCTGCAGCCAGGCTCGTGCCTCCACCTGACCTGAGCCCCTTGTCCCTCAGGTGAAGGACCAGGCTGTGGCTCAGCCTGTGGCTCCCATTCCTGCTCCGAGGGCTACTGCAGCAATGGGGGACATTGCCACCTGCACCCCATCACCTGCCTCCCCACTTGCACCTGCCCCCCAGCTTTCACCGACCAGCACTGCCTGGTGGCAGGGGGGGATTTTCAGCCACTGCCCAGAGCAGGTGGGTGCCTGTACCCAGTGCAAGGGGAACCCCAACCTGGCTCACCCTGGTCCTGGGGTGCCAGAGCCACTGCTATGGCCTCCCCCTGGCAGATCTCCCTCGAAGAAGCATCCGGCTGCAGGTCAGGACTCTGCAAAATGCCACTGCCAAGGAAGTCAACAGCACTGTACGTTATTGGAGGGGATGGGCTCAGGGAGGGGGATGCAGAGGCACATAGGGCAGCATGGCAGCTTGGGGTGCCTGCGTGCCCCCCTCCCATGGGATCCCTGGGGATCCAGTGGATCCACAGAGCCAGAGGGATGCAGCGCCAGCCATGTGACACTGGCTGTGGCCGTGGCCATGTGGCAGGTCCCCAGCGCGAGAACAAAAGGCCAGGCCAGAGCAGCTCCTGGGGCTTGGCCACAGTGCCCCCAGCCTCTCCCTGCACCGGTGCTGTCCTGCCCTCCCCTAGTGCCCTACTGTTTCTCCTGCCACAGGTCTCGGCAATTCTGGGCTCCTTGGAGGTCAAGGTTTTTCAGAGCAACACCAACATCACCCAGATGTGAGTCAGCTGTGGAATGGCCCCATACCCCACCCAGCAAGCCCATGGGACAGAGCTGGGCATGGGGTTGCAGGGTTTCCAGACCCCAGAGTCTGTTTTTCCAGCCCTGATGCAGCTAAACCGTTGGAAAGACACAAGCCTTATGGCACCTTCCATCTACTGCCTCATCCTTTCTTTACCACCTCTGAGGCACGGTGATACTCAGTCACTTTGTGATATAGCAGCAGCTCTACCAACAGCTCTGTCTTTGCTCACAGGACAGACGGTGATGGCTTCACCTTTGCAGTGGTGTCTGAGTTCACCTATGATGGCCGTGGATCAGTCATCCGGTTCCTGAACCAGGAGCTGCTGGGAGCCATCACCCGTGCCTTCAATGGGCAGCGGGGACAGCGGGAGGCAGGCACGCGCCTCCTCTTCCAGCACCTGTACCAGGACAACATCACTGACCTGGTGAAGCGTGAGTTGCTCCGGGCACTAAGCTGGAGAGACTGGGAGGAGCACCCTATTGTCCCTGATGTCCCCATCACCCTATGTGCCTTCGGGTTTGGGTAATGTCTGCAGGGCAGGTGGCTGGATGGCAGCCCCCATCCCAGGCACAGATACAGCTCAGGAATGCCGTGGGAAGCATCAAGGGGTGCTGCTGCCATATGGCCAAACCTGTGTCTTTCCTACCCAGTGACAGTGGCTGAGCTGAGAGGCTATTTCCCCTGCAGTCTCTACAACTACAAAGGCTACCAGCTCCACTACCTGGGGACCATTGGCTTCATCTGCATCTCTCCTTGCAAGACAGGCTACTGCCAGCACGGTGGCCAGTGTCAGCACCTGCCCGAAGGGCCCATATGCAGGTAGCAGCAGCACCAGGGGTGGACGAGGGTACCCAGCTCGGCTGCTTCTCCCCACAGCATCATATCTCCTCCCTCCCCATCCACAGCTGCCTCCCCTTCTCCATCTTCTCCCCGGCTGGTACCCAGTGTGAGTGGCTGGCTGTCAGCCTTGCTTCCTTCCTCGGCATCTTGCTGGGAGCCCTGGCTCTGCTCTGCCTCCTGCTCGCCATTGCCTGGCTGACCCTGCGCCTCTGCCGCCAGTACCGCCAACAGCACTGGGGGTGAGTCATGGACTGGGCACATGCAGGGGTGGCTGCTGTGGGTGCAGCAGGGAAGGCTGGGTGGCAGGAAGAAAAACTGGTGGAAAATCTATCTCTGGAAGATCTGCCACTGATGAGATCTGTCTGGCCCACACATGGGCAGCCTGCTCTGGGAAAGCGGCTGGGTGATCTTTTAGCATCTTCCAGCCCCTTTCCCAGTCATCCATTGCTTAGGGCTGAAAGAGTGGCAGTGGGTTGAACATTAGCTTCCCTTTTTCCCCATGTCAGGAAATATTTGCATTTCTTTCTCATCTTACCCTGTGCTCAGTTACAGACAAGCTTTCTATTTCATTTTAATTTGAATACCATCCAAATTATTTCATCTGCAATACACATTGGTCTGGAACGAGTTGGCCTGTAGCAAGAAAAAGCTGGTTGCAGGATTGGACTTTGCTGTCCTGTACAGCAGGGAGTTATCAGATGTCTGACAAGGTGCAAGGCTGGGGTGGAAATGCTAGCATCTCCTTCCCTCCTCCCCAGCCCTTGGTCACAGTGTGGCATCCACACCTGGGGGAAGCTCAGCACCCCAAGCTCCCCACACTGGTCAGAGCTGTGTCATGTCCGTGCTGCTGGCTCCCTGCCCCTCTGGGAAGCACCTCTGCTCATTTTCACTTGTGGCAAGGCAAGAAATTGTGTGTACACAACAGGGGCTTTTCCTGCTCTCACAGGTCCAGCTCGCCCCTACACACAGTCACTGCTGCCCTCTGCCATCCAACCTGGGCACCAGCATCAGGCAGGGACTCTCCCAGCACCCCCTGCTATGTTGTCCCCTTTCCACTCTCTCCCTCTCAGGGCCCAAGAGACTTTCTGGAGGCCACGGTCCTTCTCCTGTGAGTACATCCCTGCAAAGCACCCCCACACCAGCTCTGCTTCATCCCAGTTTTCTTCAAGCTCTGCTGATCTTCTCCACTCCAGCTCTGAAGATGGCAGGAGAGCAAACAGAGCCCACCCTCTCCCACTCCCCAGGAAATCATTGGGAACCACAGCTCCAGGCCATCGACCCCTCAGTCCAGGTCTGCCTGGGGGTTACTGTACCTGGGTGGGTCAGGGTGGGGGACCATGGGCTGGGAACTGACATCCTGGCCTCAAAGGTGCTCGGGAGCTGTGCCTCATCCCAGAGCATCAGGGATGCTTTGGCTGGTGCTGGGGTCTGCACTGCTGGTCTACGAGCTCTGAGCTCATATCAGAGTGAAGAACCCATGCAGCACTGACAACACGGTCTGGCCTGTCCCTGCTTTACAGATAAGGATCCAGAGACCCCACGTCAGGTCTCTGAGCCAGCCCCCGCAGCAACCCTAGCCTGCCCAGTGCCTCCTGGCTCACAGAGGAGCCAGCCACTGCTGCTGCTCTTAGGGTCTCCAGCAATGGCACCTGTGTGGAGGCAAGTGACAGGCAGCTGCACTTTGGTCTTTGTGGAAGGATTCCCTCTCGAGGAAGTGGGTTTTTTGAATTAAAAATGTGTTTGTACATTGTGCATCCAAAGCAAGAGGATTTCACCTTCCCCTGAGGACCTGCAGAGGCAATCAGGATAATCCTTGAATGTGTCTGCACTGGGGTATGCCTTAGTGTGAAGGAACTGGACCCAGCAGAGACACTTATAGCAGACTCATGTGGGACAATGCAGCAGTTATAACCTGTTAGGAACAAAATAGAATAAACCAAAAATTATGGCATGCTGCTGAGTGAGTTGCCTGCACCTCATGGTGGCTGTGCGCCAGCCCTGCTTCCCTGTCCCTGAGCCCTCGAGTCCTTGTTTTCTGCCAGTCCCATCCACAGGGCCAAAGAAAGGGTGGAGGTAGTTGGTTTTTTTTTCTATTGCCCCATCCTCTCATTGCCTCTGCAAAGCCACAGGTCTCCCTCACTGCTCTCCCCGGGGACACATACATAGCCCTTCACCCCTGCTGAGGGAAGATGCTGCACCCAAGCGAAGTGCGTCAGATCCCAGAAGAGCTCAGCTCCAGGCCCACTGCCCAGAGCTTGGCTTGGCTGCAGCCTGGACACTCCTGCCCTCAGCACCAGCTTGAAGGGCAGCAACATCCTGCAGTGTCACCATTCCCAGCCTGCCCCCACCACCACCTCCCACTCCAGTTCAGCAGAGGACATGGTTGCCACAGGATCAGTGATGCTCAGCTCCCTCAGAGGCTTTATTGAACAAACAAGATTTGGTGGGGTTTGGTTTTTTTTTCTTTTTTAAGAAAGGCAGATGCTCTCTTGCACACACACAAAAATATTTTTCTCCCAACTTTTCTGATCATGGCATTGAATTTTGCCCTTGCACACCCAGCAGAAACATCAAGCAGACTCTGGCTTGATCCAGAGAATCACCCCTTCTCCTGAGCACAGGGCCTGGGTGCCAGCTGGGGAGGGATGGCTGGGGGACAGAAGTGGAGGACAAGACAGGATGGGCTCACAGGGCAAGGCTGGTGCAATACTGCACTCAGGGACTCAGCCACAGGGTGCAAAAACCCATTCCCTGTGTGCCAGGGGCTAACCTCACCCTGCAGTGTGGGAGGCACAGTGGGATGCAGGGAGGACAGGAGGTGGTGGACTGGGTGACAGCAAGGAGGTGCCCATGGGCATCTGCTCAGCTGCAGCTGGGGAAGAGCAACTAAAGCATCTGACTCCTTGGGACAAGTCTGGGTTAGAAACATGAATTTATGCCAGTGAAGGCAACTGCAGGCACCAGCCGAGTCAGCTGCCCTGTGTGGTGGGCAGGAGTGGTGGGTGTTGGGGGGAACAGAGGGACACAAGGAATGAGCAGGAGCAAAGGACTTGGAGGATAATCCGTGGCCAAGAGCATGCTGTGGGTGTGTAACTCTCCGTTTACTTGTCATCTCCATCTGCAAGGAAGAAGAAATGAGAATTGCCCAGCCACCTCCTCCTCAGGGGCCTGGGATGAGCTGGGAGCCCCGGGGCATTTTATATGTGGGGGGGACAGGGACAGAGGGAAGTGGCCAGCAGAGAGGAGACCCTCAACCCTGCTCACCTCTCTGCTCCTCTGAGTCGCTTTCTGTCTCCTCTGAGGAACCTGCTGGGGGTTGCAAGAAAGCCCTACATTAGCTTACACAGATAAGCACATTAGCTGCAAGCCCTTCTCCCCTCCTGAGGCAGTGACCCCCAGACTACACTGGTGGTTATTTGCAAAGGGAGATTTCCCCCCAATCCTGCACAGCCCAGGACACAGCACAACTTGCACATGGGCACCCCAAAGCCCATCCCTCATCTGTCTGGGGCTCTCGCTTCCTCAACTACAGGGTGAGTGGGATGTTCCTCTTCCCGCAGCTCTGGGCACCAAGTTGTCATCACCCCAGCACACAAGGGCTGCAAACCCACCTGTACCGGGTGACTGGTATCCATCACACCCAATCTTCGGTCTCTTCTCGCTGTAGTGGGCACAGAGGCGGGCGCTGCCTGCCTGGTTACAGCACCAGTCGTACAACTTCAGCTCCTGGTCTGGAGGCAAAAAGGAAAGTAAGGGGCTGAAGGGGAGAAGAAGGAGAGACGGGCTGGCTCTGGAAAGACAGGGTGCTCGCCTGAGCTTTTGTCAGGTCCACACTCCCTTCGAGGCCAACACCATGTAGGGAAACAGGTTGGCACAGAGATTAAAATGATTTACAGGCTACCACGATGCCAGCCTCAGCCGGGGGATGCCAGGGATGGCTGTACTTACCACGGTAAGGGGACGCCTGCCTGGAGGACCTCCAGTACCTCTCCTGCCGCCCCTCGATGAGCTGGCCCTGGCTGTCGTACAGGCAGCGGACGCCGGCGCCGTGCTGGTTGGGGGAGGCGGAATGCAGCATGGAGATGCGGGTAGCCCACCAGCCTGCAAGAGGGCGGCACTGAGCCTCGGCACAGCTCTCCCCGGACAGCATCCCTCCCCCAGGGCAAGGAGCAGGGTTGGGGCTGGCTCCCTGTTGGCCGTCAGTCCCACTGCATAGCACCCACGGTGCTATGGGGTTTTGGAGGGACTGATGGAGACCACCCAAGTGGTCCCCCAGGGTGAGACACTAGTGCTGGGGAGGGCCCATCCCTGCTTCCCCCATGCAGCTGAGACCAGCTCCGGCCATTCCAACAAGACAGGGACTCCCTCACTCCTCATTTTCCCTGTCTCTGCAGGGAAGGGCAGCCCCTCCCCAACTTTCCTTGAGATTGCCTGGCCTGAAGGGACCCAGCCACCCTTGCAGGGGAGGTGAAGAGGAATAACTTGGGGACAAGGAGGGTGGAGAAGTGGCGTGTCCACTTGCCTCTGCGGCTGCTCTTGAAGCGTGAGTCCTGCTGCCCTTGCTGCAGAGAGCAGGGGCAGGTGGGCAGGCCCTGGTTCCACACCTGTGGCTCCTGCTGCCGCCCTGTCCACGCAAGGCACTTCAGACGGTAGTTGACACCCACGCGGCTCTCCAACTTGTAAATCCACAGCCCACGTAGGTCTGAGCAGGGAGACAAATCACGAGTTGTCACCTCTGGCCAAGGGGACCACAGGGGTAATTTCAGCTTAAGGCAAGAGCTGAGTGCTGCTTATGCTGGTCCCACCTCCAGCTGTGGGACCCCATGCTTAACAGCCACCCAACGACAGGGAAACAGGAGGAGAGGCTCTTGCTAAAGAAGAAAGCCCTGGGACAGAGCCATTGCAACAAAAAGGGTCCACAGACACATCAAGGATATTTCAGCCTCAGGGCTTTCATCCCTTGGGAACATTTGCCTCCCCTTGGGGCCCTTCCCCAACCCCCTGAGGGGCTGCAGGAACCTTCCCCGGCTGTGTGGCACTACCTGTATTGTAGCCCCTGAACTGGTCAGGGCGATATTTAGCAGCTGGAGGTCTCTGAGTCAGGTCATCATTGCGGTAAGAGCCATCCCCACTGCATGCAGAAGAAAGGGGAAAAATCAGGGGTTGCTCTTCCTGGGTAGGGTTATCCCAGCCCTAGCCCCAGCCTGCCCTTCAGCTGCCCTGTTCCTGAGCCAGCGGGACCCCACAGCACCCAAATCACAGCTCCAGGGAATGGAGGGCAAAAGTACCAACTCTGCCAGCCAGCCACCTCCTCTTTACAGGGTGCAGTTAGCTTTGGGTGCTGCATATGCTCCTGCAGCATCACAGCCTGAACCCATGGACATCTCAAGACCCCTGCGAGTAGCTTCCATGGTTTTGAGCACCTTGCCAGTTCATATGGAGCAGAAACCCACAAACAGTCATGTATAGGCAAGTATACATGCATGCCTGTGCTGCCCACGCTTCCCATCCCGGCCACCTTTTCCTTACCCAGCTGCAGCCAGCAGCTAATGAGCAAACCCTGGAGCCAGCGTGCACAGGGCGAGACGTAATGTGAGGAGGCAGGAAACAACTGCTCTGGCCAAGAAGCGGAAATCCCTTCCCTCATCTAGCTCAAAGTTCAGCAAACATCCCCTGTTCCCCACTCCTTCCACCCAAACCACCAGGATACTGCAGGCCCAGGACCCCAGAGGGAGGCGTGGATCTTACAACAAAGCACAGCCCAGCAGGTCAGTGTGCTGCAGCATGAGCCAGGCACTAATGGGGCAAATTTGGTTGTGAGACCCCGATATGTCACACTATATGGGCATGTAGACCCCATCTGAGCCGCCCTCCTCCTTGTAGGTCACTTCATGGGACATGAGGGTAAGGATTAAATCAACTGGAGATAGAGGGGGGGTGCAGCACGGTGCTTGGAGGAAGCAGAAGCTGGGTGCCAAGCCTGCTATACCTGGTGTAGCCAATGAGCACATTGGTGGCAGCAAGCCTGGTGTAATCCCACTGCATGCCTCCCTGCTGGTACAGCATCAGGACGTAGGACCTGAAGCCATCGGTGGTCAGGATGGCCTGGTATGTGATCGTCTGGGGACAAGTGTTGTGGATAGGTAAGAAAGTGAGCAAAGATGCTGGGTCAGTGCTCCCTGGGGAGCAGTGGGGCTGAGGTTGTGATGTGCAAGGCCCAGGCTGGTTTGCATTTTGCATGGAAAATATGATGGTTTTACTTTGATGATGTTCTGTGAGAAGCCTCAAATTCACCCCATTTTATGCTCCCGAATAACAGTGGGTCTGGTGCACAATAAGCTCCCACCACATTAAACATTTTACAGAGCAGGGAGAGTTCCTGCAAAAACCTGAAAATCAACATGACATGGGCACAGCCCAGATTTTTTAGCAAGTCTTCAAGACTGGCCTTTTTCACAAAACTGGTTCTTATTCAGGCACAAACAAGGTGATCACCCATAGGTCTTGGTTTTTTTGGCAACTCAGCAAGCCCTTGAGCTCCATTAGCCCCTTACCCTCCGGGTGTCAGTCCGTGCTGCATAGGCAGGTGCCTTCTCCCAGGTGATCTTCAGGGTCCAGGCTGCAGAGTAGGAGGACCTCAGATACCTCCGAATCTTCGCTTCCACATCACGGACAAACGGAGGCTTGGCCGTGTTAAGGGTGAGAAACTCCTGCAGGTTGGGTACACCCACAGCTGCATTAGCTCCCATTAGAGCAAAGACAGGTCTAGACTGGGGTCATGCAGAGAGAACTGCGACTAAAGGTCTGGATGAGATCTGGATGGCTCAAGAAGACACACACAGGACCAACAGCTCTTAGGTTTGGCCCAGAAAAGGGAAATGCCATTCATGAGCTCCACCAATTACACATCTCAAGGGGCATCCACAGAATAGGTGATGAGTTTACCATCAAAAGGTGTTTCATGCAACCATGCACCCAATGGCTTCACTCACCTGGTAAAACGTGGTGCCAACACCTCTGGAGAAGTCAGCGTTGTCCCAAAACACAGCGATCATGGGAACATCCTCGTGACCATTGAAGCCACTGGGAGGAGGGTTGGGGTACGTGAAGATGCTGTTGTCTGAGGCTGGGAAAATGATTTGTCCATTGTCTGTAAACTGAGCAGAGGGATCCCTCCATCAGGTGACATCAGGACCAGAGGGACTGCTTGACATGGAAGTGGAAGCCTTCCCATTTCCAAGCCTGTTTTGAGCAACACCCAAGGAAGGCCACCACCCATCACCACCAAAATGGCCACAAAGTCACCTCCTGCTGCAAACAGAACCTGCCAGCATCCCAAGTGATTTGCCCTTACAAGGGTGCCACTCCAGGCACACGGCTCCCAGTACTTCCCCCGGGTTTTTGGAAGACAGCCACTTTCCCAACAGCAAGTCAAGCCAAGGTAGACTCACGTAGAGAGCGTCGCGCAGAGTTTTCCCAAATGGGAATCCGGTCTCAGGCTTGAAAAGCGGAGAATTAAAATCCACCCTCCTTTGCACATACTCCTGATCATTTTCCCTTGACCCGTACCCATAGAGGGGCACAGCTGCAACTGGAACACAGAAAAAACAACCCCCAAAACACTTACAGCAAAGCAAAGCTTTTGGTCTGCGCCAAAATCTCAAAGGGCAGAAATGACTTTTACTTCCAAAGGGACATAACCTGAGCAGCAGGAGGATGATAGGACACTGCCAGTAGCCACCTGGGACACCCTGCATATCACCTTCCTTTGTGGGACCTTGATCCCACCCCTTTTGCTGTCTTACATGTACTCAGTTGCCCTAAATCTGCCGTGATGGACTTTGTGGACACTGTTCCCTCCTGCTCCAGCCCTGCTGGGGCACCACACTGCAGGACCACTGCTAGGAGTGGAAGAACATCATATGGCACTGTGGTAGGGGACAGCAGGGAGTTAAACACCCACAGCTCTTTCTAGAGATGTTTATGGATTTCCAGCTCCCTATTTATGTCTGTTAAAATAAAGCATTTGGAGGGGATGGGTTTTCCAGGGGATGGGACCATGCTTGAAGGCAGTCTTAGCCTGCCAGAAATACAGGCTCATGTGCAGGAGCTCCTCATGGTGTGTATCCCCTAGGGGTCCTAGCCTCAAGTAGTCCTCTTGGTCTCTGGGCACTGAATGTCCCCCAGGATGGCTGGTCAGGAGGACAGACATGCTTCTCCTGCCCAGGCTGCCCCACGCGCATCACATACCTGCGGGGCTGGGCAGTGGGGTTGGAGCAGCCGCCGGCCCTCTTGGTGGAGCTGGAAACACGGGGGACGATGCGCGGGAGGTGACAGTGGATGCTCCTGGCCTGGGGAACAACTTCCTGCCCTCGGGGCTGGGGGCTGGCAGGGCTGGGCTGGTGGTGGCTGGGCTGCAGGACTTGGCTGGGCATGCAGTGGTTGGGGAACCACCCTGGACTACCCCCTGGCCTGGCAAGGCTGTGGGGAGGTTTGACCCACCAGTGGCAGGGGCTCCCTTGGCCAGGCTGGTGATCAGCTCACCACCCAAGAAGGGGTGCAAGGCAGTGAGTAACGAGCCACCAGCAGGTCCTAGCCCTGGGGTCTTTGATCCGGGGCTGCCAGCAGCGACCCCAGCAGGAGGAAGGCTGGGGAGCCCTGGGGTCCCCTCCAGCAGGGTCCGACCAGGGGTGTCCACCCCTGCCCCAGCTCCAGTCGCACTGGGAAGGAGCTGAGCTATGTTCTCTCGCCCTGCCATCGCTCCTGGGACCATGGCACTGGCATCCCCAGGCAGGCTGTCAACATCCCCAGAAGGGGCTCCAGGGCTTCCCAGATGGTGGGGAGGCAGGAGCAGGGGAGGTCCCCTTGGCATAGCAGTCCCCAGCTCTCCCCTACCCCCTGCAGAGGGCCCCACTATCGACTCACATGCTGAAAGAGGAGCAGAAATCCCGGGGCTGGTGGACACCCCCTCTGCAGCGTTTTCTCTCTGTGGAGCAGAAGGCAGCACTGGGGCAGCGTTGGGGGACACAAGGGCATGGAGGGATGCTTCTCCCAAAGGTGCTGGCATCCCTGAGGCCACCTCATCTTCAAGAGGCCATGTCTGAGCACCTCCAGCATTTCCTTCCAGCCCACCTGGTGCCCCTGGCACCAGGGATCTGCTCCCACTCTGGGTGCTGGGAGCAGAGCGGGGGTCCCCGATGGGTGTCAACCCTGAGCTCAGCCCATGCCCGGGAAGAAGCAGAGAAGCAGTCAGTGAGGAGGCCATGCCATTGGAGCCACCGCTGCTGTCTGGGGCCACAGGGACCAGGGGTTGCGTCTCCTGGGGGGAGACAAGTGCAGATGGGGCCAGGGCTACTGAGGTCATTGGTATGATGGCTCCTGCACCCTCTTCCAGGTTGGCACCAGGGGAAGGTCCCCCATTCACTGAGGCTCTTCCAGGCAGCTCCACCACATTGACTTGGCTCAGGTTTGAATCAGAAAGTCCAAGATGGGCACCACTCTGAATGCTGGGGGCAGACACTGGGGGTTCCTCAGGACCAAGAGTTTCCAGTCCTGTTCTCAAGCCACTGCTAGCTCCACCAGCTCCAGGGAGGCTTGCTCCATTAGCAGCCTCGACAGTCATCCCAGGTGATGAAGATTCCTCCATAGATGGGGAAGAAGACAAAGACCACAGCACTGCTCCCATTTCTCCAGTGGGTGCTCCCGAAACAGTAGATCCCTGTGTAGCAGGGGCCTGGGACTGCCCCAGGGACCCTCTGTCACCAGCCGCTTCACCTGCCCCTTCTCCTGCAGCAGGAGGGACCCAAGGCCCAGCACCCATGGAAGGCTGCAGAGCTCCAGGAGCACCACCTGCTTTTCCAAAGGCACTCAGGCTGGCTGGATCCAAAACAGAGGATTCTGCCACCACAGCACTGGGAGAGGCAGGACCAGATGAGGAACCTGCACCAGGCAGTTGATCCATCCCAGCTGCCATCCCACTGCCTGAAATGGAACTCAGGGATGGCTCAAACCCAGTCCCACTGCTTGCTCCTTCTGGTGCCTGCTCTGCTGTGCTGGCTCCATGTTCCTCTGCTGTCAGCAGCCCCAGGTTTGTGCCAAGCTGGTCCCCAAGGGCAGGTGATGGGGGTTCTGCTTGTCCATAAGCTCCTGAGCTGGGGGCATCCCACAACGAAGTCAGGCCAGTGCCTGGTCCACTAGCTCCAGAGAGACCTGTTCCCTGGGAAGAACCATCTGCTGTTCCCCATGTCTGTGACCCCTCAGGAGATGGAGACTCAAGTGCTCCTTGGGCAGCACCGAGGTTGGGGTTTGCTGGTGTCTCTGCCCCAGGCACAGGGCCAGCTGCAGCCCCTGGGGCTGGGTAAGCAGTGTCAGAAGCGATGGTGGATTCACTGGGCAGGTTCCCTAGTTCTTCTGCCCCTGAGAGGTTGGGCTTCGGTCCAGCACTTCCAGGTGGTGTGGAATCGGGCAGAAACACTTGTCCCAGTGCTGGCACTGCTCCTGATTCTGCTCCATCCCCAAGAGCTGATGGAGGGGACAGTTCAGCATTTGTTGAATCTCCCGTTTCTCCTGCTGGCAGCTCTCCAGCATTAGCAGAATCCTGCTGAGCACTGGAGGCTGAAGGCTTTATCTCCATGTAGGGACTTTCACTCCCTGGGTTTCCTTCCTGTGCCACATCCCCTGTGCTCTCAGTCCCCTGCACCAGAGCAAATTCTGGGCCAGTTTCACTGTCTGGAGAGGCCAGGGACAGGCTGTCAGGACCAGGAGCTGTGTCCAGGATGGGTCCTGATCCATCACCTTCTGAAACAGAGGATTCTGCCACCACAGCACTGGGAGAGGCAGGACCAGATGAGGAACCTGCACCAGGCAGTTGATCCATCCCAGCTGCCATCCCACTGCCTGAAATGGAACTCAGGGATGGCTCAAACCCAGTCCCACTGCTTGCTCCTTCTGGTGCCTGCTCTGCTGTGCTGGCTCCATGTTCCTCTGCTGTCAGCAGCCCCAGGTTTGTGCCAAGCTGGTCCCCAAGGGCAGGTGATGGGGGTTCTGCTTGTCCATAAGCTCCTGAGCTGGGGGCATCCCACAACGAAGTCAGGCCAGTGCCTGGTCCACTAGCTCCAGAGAGACCTGTTCCCTGGGAAGAACCATCTGCTGTTCCCCATGTCTGTGACCCCTCAGGAGATGGAGACTCAAGTGCTCCTTGGGCAGCACCGAGGTTGGGGTTTGCTGGTGTCTCTGCCCCAGGCACAGGGCCAGCTGCAGCCCCTGGGGCTGGGTAAGCAGTGTCAGAAGCGATGGTGGATTCACTGGGCAGGTTCCCTAGTTCTTCTGCCCCTGAGAGGTTGGGCTTCGGTCCAGCACTTCCAGGTGGTGTGGAATCGGGCAGAAACACTTGTCCCAGTGCTGGCACTGCTCCTGATTCTGCTCCATCCCCAAGAGCTGATGGAGGGGACAGTTCAGCATTTGCTGAAGCTCCTGTTCCTCCTGCTGGCAGCTCTCCAGCATTAGTGGGGTCCTGCTGAGTGCTGGAGGCTGAAGAACTTGTGTCATTCTGTGTATCCGCATAGGAACTGCCATCCCCTAGACTTCCTGCCTGCGCTGTGTCCCCTTCATCCTCAACCCCCCGACCCTGGACCCCAGCAGCAGGCCATGCCAGTCCACCAGGTACAAAAGATGCTGGGGTGGAGGCATTTGAAGCCAAACTGAAATCATCATCAGGTCCATTGACTCCTTGGGAAGCACCAGTTGCCATCCCCCATGACTGTGATTCCTCAGGAGATGGAGACACAAGTGCTTCCTGGGCAGCACCAAGGTCAGGGATTGCTGGTGTGTCTGCACCATCATCAGCTGCAGGCAGGGTGGCAGCCCCAGCCCCTGGGGATGGGTAAGCAGCTCTGGAAGCACTGAGGGTGTCTGTGGGCGATGGTAGCAGTGGCTGTTCTCCAGTATGGGTCTGCCATGGGGCAGGCTGCAGGGGTGGTTTGGCCAGACCTGCAGTCCCCACATCCCCTCTGGGCAGTGCAGGAGCCGGGACTGGGAGATTTGAGTCACTCTGTGCATCAGTGGGAATGCTTGAGTCCAGCAGTGAGGTGGCTGTGTCCTCAGTCACCTCGGGTGCCTCGCTGGCTGTAGGTGACAGAGCTGAACCAGAAGCCTCTGATGATACGCTGGGAGCTCCTTGCCCATCCCCATCCCCACTGATGGCTGATGCCAATGAAGCAGGTGGGCTCAGCACTGCCTGGCCAGGGAGGAGGGAGGGCTCACCTGTCACTGTTCCTGACACCGTTGGGCTATCCAGAGGCACATGAGATGAGCTAGCTGTGCTGAATTCACCATTTACTTCATCTCCCATGTTTCCTGGCACCAAAACCAAGGGACTTTCCCCAGCGGCAGGGGCCATTTCTTCTGCTGGCTCTGGTGTGATGCCCATAGCCTCACTCACCACCTTATCCTGCTGGGTTGTAAGCAGCCCCCCAGTGCCAGTGCTGGTGCTCAAGGAGTTTCCACTGACTTCACTTTGGATATCCATAGGCATAGTTACACCTTTCTCGACTGCTTCCATGGCTGTGGTCAGCCCTTGGGTCTGCAGTGTGGTGACACCAGCACCCACAGGGCTGCCAGCAGTTGGCTGTGCCCCTGAGGCAGCTGCCAGTGGAGGGGTGGTGGGGAGGGATACAGAGACAGTGGTGGGATCTAGATCTTCTGCTCCTTCTCTAGTCACAGCTGCAAGAATGTCCTCCTTCACATCTGCAAAGAGAGGGGTGGTCCCCAGGGGAACATTGGGAGTGGCCCCAGTTGCATCAAGCTCTGCTTCTGGGGTGACAATGGGGTGCTGTAAGGAGATGGTGGCAGCGGTCGTGGCTGCAGCAGCAGCAGCTGAACCCCTTTCAATATCCTGAGATGTGTTAAGAGGCTTGGTCGTGTTCGTCAGAGTTGGTGCTGTAGAGTCATATTCACTCGCCGCTGTCACTGGAGCATCCAGCTCAGCCCTGGGAGAGAAGGACGGGCTCATCTGGCTCCCTGCAAGGATGCTCTCAGCTGTCTCAGCATTGGCCGCCATGGTGGTCATCTCCATAGTGCCCATCACCAAGGCACCAGGACCCTCGCTCTCTGCTGTGACAGGAGAAGCTGTCCCCACAGCAAGCAACCCCTCAGTAGTGACAGGGACAGCAGCCACAGCCCCGAGCCCTGCAGAGAAACACAAAGCAGAGCGTTACATCAGGTGCCAGAGCCAGCAGCCTGCCAGGCTCAGCCACACATCCCCTCCAGCAGAGCATCAGGAAGCTCCTGCCCCTTCTCAAACCACACTGCCTCATCCCACAGACTTACAAGGCTCTGATTTAAGACCCAAGGAGCACAGCCTGGCCTGCCTTAGGCATATCACTGCAAAGTACCTTTTGCATTCCCAGGATCATCAGCTGCTGGCTGAGACAGGACACAACTCATCACAGGTCAGGGAGAGATGGTGATCCAAGCATGGAGGCAAAGGCAGCCACTGCAACCCAGCCCAGTTACACTAGGGATGGTACCACCTGGCCACTGGGAAGAGCTGGGGCCCAGTAAGCCTAGTTCATAGCCCCAGCAGTGTCTGTGGAGCTTTCCTGCCCAAGGAGAGCCCTCAGCCCTCTTTGCCTGGCTGCAGGGACAGCCCTTAGCATAGTCGCTTCTGCAGAGCCTGCGGAGTTCTTGTATTTTTTCACCTTTCAGGTGTCTGAAGAACATTTAAATACACTTTGCCCAGAGGCCTATGGCAGACAGAAGAGCCAGGGTTTAGTGAAACATCCCCTGACTGCAAACAGGCTCTGACCCATGGCGGTTAAGGCAGGGTCGTTAAACCCCACCCAGGGGGTGATTCTGCCTGCTCCTGCACCCACCCGCTTGGCCCCAGCTGGATGCAAGCACTGGGGATTCCCTGCCTGTAGAGGGAATATTCACAGGCTTCCAGGACCAAGCTCTGATTATAGCTTCCTCCTCCCACTGCCAAAACCCTGCCCCACATCCAGGAGCTTCTCTGAAAGGAGAAGGAGCCACCTCCTCACATCCTGGGCATTTCTCCTAGCACCCACGGGTGACATTTCACCCAGTCTTCTTTTTAGGACAGGGATGTGGGCTCTGGGGAGACCAAGTTGCTGTCATTGGCTCCAGGAGGAGCCGGGAGGATCTGCTGACGCTTGGCTTTAGGTGGCTGCAATTAGGGGAGACGAAAGGCTCCCCTAGGGAGAGACCCAGCAGGGTTTCACCGCAGCCCGACAGCCCAAGCCTGTTCACATCCCGGTTCTCCAGTTCATCAGGTTCCCCCTGCCAGGCAGACAAATCCTCCTGCAGTGGAGGTGCCTCCAATCTCACCGCCCGCTCAGCTCATTAGCCCACAGAGAGCTTGTGCCAGAGTCATTAACGAACATCATCTCCTATCCCAGACCAGTCCTCAAGGGGTCCAGCCTCCTCCAGCCCCCGATTCCACCTCCCGGCAGGCTGCTTCCTTGCCATCTTCCCCAGATGAAATGAGCTCTTTACACCACCCCCCCTTCAGCCAGAGGAACTCAGCTGCTTCCCTCCTCATCCCAGGGAAAACAAAGCCCATCCGTCCCCCCCTCCTCGGTTAGTTTGGCACACTCCACCCCAGTAGATCCATGTTTTATCTTAATTCTTCCATGCAGAGCAGGAAATGCCATCTACCCCACGCTGCCCATTCATGGGAAGCTTGTGCAAAAGGGGGCCCAGCATGGAGCGCTGGCATTTGCTCTTCCCTGGGATGTGGGAGGGATGGGAGCATCCCTGGAGCTCCTCTCTGCCTGCTGGCTTCCCCTGGCTTCCTTGTTGGAGGGGTGCACGGCCGCACACAGGCTCCCAGGCTGGGATGTTTCCTCTCCCACAGGTCCATGCCTGCAGCCAGTTCCTCGGGGTGATGCCTGCCCCATAAAACACTTTTCTAGCTCTTTGCCTGCAATGTGTTTCAAGGACTGATCATAAGAGAAGTTTCCAGCGCAGCCAAGAGCGCAAAGCATCTCACAATCGTACCTGCCATGCCCTGTAAGGGCTCAGATAACACATGGGCTAGGAGAAAAATATAGGACATACCGTGCAGAATCCACAGACAGCATGCTATGAAGGTGGAAAGCGTCCATCTTCTGGTCCCCATGCCTCAGACCTCCACCAGGCAGAGCACTGGGAAGCTCAAAGGGACACAAGAGCAGGAGGAGCAGCTCCCTCCGTCCCTCCCTGCCTTTCTCTCCTGCAGAGCTGGAGTCCTGCAGGTGCAGTCCTGCTCCTGCTCCCTCCTATTTATAGGGATGGCAGAAGGCAGGTTGCAGCCTCCGTCCTCTCCCTCCCCCAGGGTGCTTTCCCTCCAGTGTCCCTGTCACTGTTCCCTTCCTGCTGAGCCCTCCCCTTCCCAAGGGCTGGATGTCCTTTTCAGCTTGGGCACAGGTTGGGGGTTACCCAAAGACCACCCTTCAGAGAATCAATCCCCCCCAAGGACCTGGGGCACTACCCAGTGCAACTCTCTGGGCCATCAGCACCAGCTGGCAAAGCCAAACCCAGAACAGTGGGTGGCACTGCCAGCAGTGACAGGGCAGCCACCCCACAGGTCCTGCTACCCACAGCAGCCTCCTCATGGTCCCCATGGAATCTGCTCTCCACAGCAGCCACCCCACCGACCCCACAGGACCTGCTCATCATACAGGGGAGGGGGCCATGGAGCAGTGGGTGGTAGTGACGGGGCAACGTCATCTGGGACCACCCCATCTGTGATGACACGATGGGCACTAAAATCAGCAGCTGAGCTGTGTCTCAGCCTAGGTCAAGGCAGGACACAAGTCCTCACTTGGCTCAAGGCTTCTCAGGGAGCAGAGGCAGGTTATAAAACAGGGAGAGGTGTGGCTGGGGTAGACCCGGGGGCGTCAGCCAAGCTCCCCAGTGCTCAGCTGCAACTGGGAGCACTGAGGATCCCCATCCAGAACTCCAGCATGCCCCAGTGGGGTTTTAAACTTGCACCTCAGTATGGGCATAGCAGCACTGGCGTGCTGGGAGGGGGTGAATAGGCCAGGGGAAGCTCCTCTGTAAGGTAGGACCAGCATCCCCAGAGGCTGGAGCAGGAAAAGTGCAGTCCCAGGCCCTCTCCCCTCCTACAGGGATCTCCTGAGTCACTTCACCCTGATCCCCTCGATCACTTCATCTCCACGGGAGCTTCACCTGGGTCACCTCTCCCTTCCTCCCTTCCCCTGTAGCAGCAGTTCCCACTCCCCACCCTTGAAAACTCCTGCCAGCTCCCCCATGAACATCATTATGCAAACCCCCGCCACTACATGGTTTTGTAATCAATTAAACACTTCTTAACCAGAAATGTCCCCAGGCGACTCCCATAAAGTGTTATTAGGGGTGTTAGGCAGTACACAATGTCCCGACGGAGCCAGCCTCCATCAGCAGTGGCAGGGCACGCCGAGTGACACCCCGACCCACTGCCCAGGCAGCGTCAACGGGGAAAATGCCGGGGGAGGCCAAGTCACGGCTGACAGAACCCCATTCTGCAAACTCACACACTCCCCCCGGCAGCAGGAACAGGGCACAGGTGGTAAACCAGGGGAGAGCGCTCGCCCGGAACGAACCAACGCACCCCCGCCCACTGAAAATGCCAGCGGGGGGGACGAGCTGGGGGGAGGGTGAGGATGTTGCTTCGAGAGCCCCTGTGAGCAGCACTGCAGATCATGGGGTGACCACCCAGCCAGTGGCAGCCTGAGCAGCCACCACACCTGGGCTGATAGAGGATTAGAGGGATTCAAACCCGCCGTGGGAGAGTCATTCCTGCCTGTGCTGACGATGCTGTATTGCTCTGGAAAGCCACCTAGAGAGGGAATATGTGCTGACGCTGGAGAGAGCTGCTCCAGCTGGTGTTTGTGGTGCAAAATGTGGTGGGAACCACAGGGATTGTTGCAAACCTGATGCTCAGCTTAGGGGAAAATAATTCAGCTGAAGCAAGGTGCTTCCAGCCCACCTAGCCCTCAGCCTGCCTGCAAGCTCCTGCCCGTGGTGTGCTGGGATAAGCACCATCCAGAGACCCTTGTGACTCTACCACCTGCCCATGCTGCCCCCAAAAAGCCCCATCTCCCTGCTTCTCCTCCAGCAGATTCACAGGGGTGACAAACCAAGCTCGTTCCTCTACTCTGGCATTGCCACACCCTCCCAGGAAAGCCTGTAGCCACCATGGGACATTCCTCATCTCAGGATGGTACCCTGTTCCCACCCTAGAAAGGGGATTTTCATTGATCCTTCAGCTACAGAATCACAGAATGACAGAGTGGTAGGGATTGGAAGGGACCTCTGGAGATCATCGAGTCCAAGCCCCCTGCCAACGTAGGTTCACCCAGAAAAGTTCACACAGGAATGCATCCAGGTGGATTTTGAATGTCTCTGGAGATGGAGACTCCACCACCACTCTGGGCAGCCTATTCCAGTGTTTCATCACCCTCACAGCAAAAAACGTTCCTCCTCATGTTTAGATGGAACTTCCTATGTTCAAGTTTGTGTCTGTTACCTCTTGTCCTGTCACTGGGCACCACTGAAAAAAGCCTGGTCCCATCCTCCTGACACCCACCCTTTAAGTATTTATAAGCATTGATAAGATCAATGAGACGCCAGCTCCTGCAAGGGTAGCTGTCACCCACAGTTACCAAGGACCAAAGTATCATAGCAACACTGGAGCCCCTCAGGAGCCCACAGACAGGGGGGCAACACCATGAATCCCAGCACCCAGGGCCTCCGTACCATCCAGCCCAGTACAGCATGGCCCAGCACAGTGCCTTATCAGCCTTCCCAGAATTAATGGACTGGTTGTTCCAGCCCTGCGGAGATCCCAGAATCTCCTACCAGCACCACTCCAGCCTCCTGGCAAGGGCATTTGGAGAGGGCTCAGGGTGGTGGTGCAAGGAACCAGGTTATCCATCAACCCCACAGGTTCTGGATGACTTGGCAAGCTGGGTGTATTGCAACACTCTCCTGTCAGACAGTGGGAGCTGGGCTACAGCCATCAGTGGGGGTGAAGGGAAGTGGGACACTGTAAGGGACACCTGAATCAGAAGGAACACCTGAGTCACGAGGGACTCGAGAAAAATGCGTCCCATGATGCTAGTGGGCCCTCTGAAGGTGACAGTCCTGCTGGGCGCAGGGTCTGCTCTTTGTATGATGCTGATAGATGGGAGTGTGTTGCAGCAAAGAAGCTGCGAAATGATTTATGCGCTAGGAAAGCATCAAGACCCAGATCCAACCTCCCAAACACCTTCTGGGTAGGGGTCCATGGCAAATAAGCAGCTACTTATGAAGGTGATGGCCAGCATCCTCAAGGATGGCAGGCATGGAGAGCATGGGCAGTGTCAGGAGCTTGTCAGAGCTCCACGTCCACAATGCCCGAGTAGTGCCCACCATCCCCATGGGAGCCACATCCTCCAACTGTGCCCTTCTTCTCCCTCCCAGGAAAGAGGGTGGAGAAGCTCAGTAGGACCAGAGCATTTCCTCCCCCTCTACCCCCTGGCCATGATAACGGTGGAAGGCAGTTGTGCCGGCAAGGGGACAGCGAGTGCCCCGGTCACCTTTTCATCCCAGCACTTCAGGACCTTTTCCTCCCTTTGTGACGCAGTTTGGCTCCATTACCCTGGCCTTGGCCCCCGGCCATGTCCCGGGGTCTGAAGTTATGGATTCAACAGCCGGAGAAAGCAGCCCGGTGGGACAGAGCGTGGGAGGACTCTTGGCCCAGCTCCACGGCGTGGGCAGAGCACAAGGATTTCTTTCCCAGCACCCCACCAGGCATCCGGCATGGGGACCCCTTCCGGCAGGCTTTGCCCTGCTTTCTACCTCCCTGCCTGGGTGCTAAGGGACCTGTCTTGGTGCCAATGGCCTGAACAAGCCCTCAAAAGCCAGGCAGCGTCCTAGAGAGCAAAGGGGCAACCCTGGTATGAAGGGGCATCCCAAATGAGAGCATCCTGACAAGCTGCCTGGGCTCAGCCAGCAGCCCCAGCCCAGCCTCCCCCAGCCCCTTCAAGCCATCAGTCAGCTGGGTGACCCCAGGGTTCTTTTCTCCATCCTGTCTGGCTGAGGGCTCCTTCCCAGCTGGGTCACAATCTGGGAAACCCAGGAGCCATCCCTGGGTTTGGCATCTTGCAGCCCCATGCGCCCCCTCCCAGCCCTCCCCATGCCGGGGCAGCAGGGGCTGCCAGAGAGGAGCAGGGATCAGCCACAACTAACCCCTGACAAGCAACACAGCTATTTTGCTAATTATTTCAGTTTTCAATCTCCAGGCGAGGTGACTTGCTTAGGCTAATAATTGCTTCAGTTGGATTTTATCTGGCTAATTAATCAGTTAATAAATGACTTTGCTGGAGGGGGACAGACGCTGCCGCCATCTCCTTAGCTTGGGACTGGAAAAAAACAGGGAAGGAGCACAGCCCACGGGATTTCCATGGCCCCACAGTGCACACAGCTGCCCCAGCAGCTGTGGGGTGTCACAGGGTAGACAGCACCAAAGAGGGGGCCCCCAGCCTGTCAGGGTGCCCAGCTCTCCTCAGGAACATCTGCAGTGGCCTCTGTCAGGAGGAGACAACCCTGAGCCCATCTCTCTGCTGTGAAGTTTTTGGGACTCAGCTGGTTTTCCTTGCCCATACTTCTGCTGGATGGCAAAGCTGAAAACTGGGAAAGGCAACTTGGAAAAAAAAGAAGCTGACATCTTTGTCATGGAAAATGCGGAATTTCCATGCTGCCCAACCTGTGTTGGCTCCTCTGTCAGCAGTCCCGCAGGTGAGCTGGGGAGAGACAGTGTGCCAGGCTCTGCCTTCACTTGCCCTCTGTGCTGCAGGGCTCAGGAGCTCAGCTGGCCCCTGGACAAGGCTCAGGTGGGAGACAGGGGCTCTTTTCCTTTCCTGTCTCCTTCCCAGAGCCACCCCAGGCTCCATCTTGGCCTTCTCTGAATGCTAAGAAGCCATGGAGCATCTCTTGGAGACCTTGGGTATTGCAGCCTCCCCGTGTTGCAAATCCTTGGAGGCCACCATCACTGAGCCACCACATGCCATGGGTACAGCAGCACCAGGGGCTCCAGGTCTTCTTTCTGTCATCTGTCAGTCCCCAGGGTGGCTTTCACGGCTGAGCCAGCTTGGTTCCAGTTGTAACAGCCCAGCCCCACAGGGCCCCTGCTCCCAGCCCCTCGGCAGTGCTGGAGGCAAGAGGTCCCACCATGAGAGCCAGATCTGCTCCAGGTTGGTAGGAGGATTCAGGCTCTGCAGACAGGCTGTGGGAAGGGGCAGGGGCATCCTAGCCCACGGCAGGCACTAAGGGTGTTCCGGGGGTGTGCAGTGAAGGACAGGAGTCCAAGGGGACCTGTACAGGTTACCCCAAAGGGCTGCACTGCCAGCGAGTAAGGAGCTAAGAGCAGAAGGTTTTGCCAGTCCACACAGGCGCTGGGAGGGCAAGGAACAGTGGTCAAATCTTCTGTCCTCGCCACTTCACCGCCAGGCCAGTGCATGGGAATGCTGTCTGCAGGTCCTCACGGATCTATGGGGAGAGAACAACCATCAGACCATGCTGTAGAGGGTCTCCAACCCCTACACCCCACCTAGGAGGGGCCTGATCCTGGATTGCAGCAGCCAAAGGAGGGTCTTGCCTTCACCTGAAAGGACTCTGCGTGACATTCAATACAAGATCCAACCATTCCCCTCCTGCTGGCTGCCAGACCCTCTCCCTGGCTGGCTGGACCATGGCTGGCAGATGCAAAATGGCATTCCCTCCTAACACACCTCACCTTAGACAACACCAGCTCCTGCACCGTGGTGTTCCTCAGGTCCAGGGGGATGGTTAGCCGCAGCGACAGAAAGAGGTGAGATGCACCTAGGGATGAAAAATGTGTCTCTGGTTATTGCCTGTGAACCTCAGGCTGTGCCAGAGGGTCTGAGGGTCTCTCCCCAGGATCACTGATATAGGCATAGGACCTCCTCCCAGGTTAATCATGTCATGGACACCCTACATTCTTAGAAGAACAACCCTCCACCTGTACAACTAACCACAGGTCCCACAGAGCATCAGTGCCCCCATATTGAAAGCATGGCAAAAACAGTGGGGTCCAGAATCACTTGCACTGGCCCCTGGAAGCCCAAAGCCACCAGTGGGCACCGCACTTACTGGTGTTGGATGTGGCACTGGGGCAGACAGGCAGCATCGTTGACGCATCTGCAGGAGTGCTAAGGGTAACCTCTGGAGTCTGGATTGAATCGGTGTCGGGGGAAGAGGCCTCCATGCCTGGGCAAAGCAACATTACATTAGTGCAGTCTGCAGAGGTGCACGATGTCCTACAGCTGGGGACAGACTGAGCCTAAATGAAGCCACCTATGAGAAGCCACCTATATGAAGCCACCCAAGTACATGCCTACATGCCCAGCATCCCCATGGGGATTTGTCAAGCTGACCATGCCCCTGTCCTCCAGGTGCCCATGGCTGCACTCACCTGTGACTGCAGTGGGGGTCTCAGGTGTTATTGGGGTGCCCAAAGTTGGCCCCACAGTCAGGGTGGAGATGCCAGGTGTGCTCCTGGCTGTGGTCCCTGCCGGCTGGCTGGGATCAGAGGTGATCCCAGGGACCCTTGTGCTGGCATCAGGCATGGCTGTGGTGTCTGACAGGGCTGTCAAGGGATCGGCTGAAGTGGTTGTTAGTGTTGATGCAGTAGGAGGAGCTGTGGTGAGAGGTGAGGTGCTTTTGGTCCCCAGGGATGTGCTGAAGGTCTCCAGGGTAGGGGCTCCTGTTTCAGGGCTGGAGGGAGGGACGGTGGCTGCAGTGGTGGAGGCACTGGTGGGCAGCAGTGCCGAGGTCACCATGGGTGTCAGTGAGGCAGGGTGAGTTGGGGACATGGTTGATGTCACATCCATAGCAGTGGTCCCTGCAGAGATGTGGGAGAGTGAGGCATACACAAGGACTGGCAGTGGAAGGCTGAGACTGTGTCAGAGCCATGGACAACACAGCACCATCACCAGCAAGACCTTTCTGAGGGACCCAGAGCTACACTTCAGCCACAGAGATGATGGAGTTGGGGGGTGGGGTTTCACCATCCTGCATGGGTCAAGCACACGGATCCCTGAATGGGCATCAGCAAGGCAGGACACATAAATCCTCCAGCCTGACAAAGCAGGAACAAGCCTTGGTTATCACTGGTCTCAGGGCAGAAACTCCTGTAGGCACCAGCGCTAAGACCCATTCCACCACCTTCACCCATCCCTAGAGGAAGTCAGACAGACCCAGCCGACGGGAAGAGCCATGCAGGAACTGGTGTCTGTGAGATGGGATGGAATTGCAGCAGCAACAGTTTACACAAACCTCTTTGCTGCAGATAGTCAGGAACTGATAGCGCCGGGTGTAAATAATGGGAAAGGGAAGCAGCCCCACAGAGGGGGGCCACAGAGGGACAAATCTATGCTTGCAGCTCAGGGCAACTTGTTAGAGACGTGCAGCGACCCATGAAAGCTCTCAGGGGGGGTTGAGGGATGGGGAAGGGCCCCCCGCTCTGCCGGCACAGCCCCTGTGTCAGGGCAGTGTGCTGCTCCTGGGGAAGCCTGAGCATTTGGGACCCTCTCCAAAAGGATACATGAAACAGCTTGGCTGCCCTGGCCTCTATCAGGGGATTCCTGTGTGGTGGCGACTCTGAGATGCCAGGCTGAGTTCCCAAGTGATCCCAGGACAAACCCAGTGATCCTGGGGCTCTGCTCACACAAGAATGAAGAACCAAGCCAGGAGATGACAGCTGCTTTCAGCCAATCCCATCAAAAACTCCCAAAGCCCCTGTCAGCAGCTCCCTCCCTGAGCTGCTGCAGGCAGCAGCTGGTTAAATAATAACGTGGAGAAGGGCAGTGGTCAGATCTCAGCCGTGCCCAGGGGAGTGTCTGCACTGAAGGGCCTCATCCTCACACAAAGGAGGAGCTGTAAGCCACCTCTGCTTCGCA
>JAAGNO010022715.1:28383-52797 GCA_033439905.1 Ceryle rudis | reverse complement strand
TTCTTTGGTTTCTTGTTTGTCTGTTTTTGGGTTTTTTTTTTGGGGGGGGGGGGGTGGTTTAAGTTAGAACTTGTTTCTGTTTAATAGAAATGGAAGGAGACAGTATAACTTTGGAAAAACTGAAGTCTTTACCATTTATGAAACCACAGAAGCTGTGTTGGAGTGAGAACGTTGATAGGCTACAAAAGTACAGTTTGGGACTAGAACAACAGGTTGAGATTCTGACTTCTATTTATGCCTGAGAGACAAGGTATTGCACAGTTTTACAAACAGTTTGTGATAACTAGTAGTATGTTTCTGGCACATTCTAAAATGTACTTCAAAGAGCAATTTTCCAAAATATATTTCTTGTCTAGCTTAGGGTTTACTCTCCCAGTTGTAAATAATCATACTAATTTGGACAATGATAAACGTTTTCTTCCAAATTCTAAACGCAACTGGGTTTAGTTATAGTTACATTCAGTTAAAAATAATTTCTGTAATATTTAAGTGCATATTTCTAACCTAGGAAATGTTCTGGATTGGGTTATGTGGCATTATTTCTAAGAATAGCTTTTACAGTGACCGTAAGTAATCCTTATTACATTAGTCATCTATCCTTTGTTCCTTTTTAGTCTTTCCTTTGAGTTGTTTTTCTGTTCATCCTTATACAGGCTAGATTTTAAAGGAAAAAGATTGTTCTCTTTTAGGCCATAAAAATCCAACTGCAAGTATTTCTTTCTCTCATCTTTTTACTTAGCAGGAGTACAATTTACTGCACAATGGCACAATCCCAAATGTCTGCACTGTGCAATGAACTCAAATTAGGATTAAAGATTGTCAATTTTATTCTGAAAAGCAATGCTAGGATAATATTGGCCATCTACCAAAACTGTACAGGCTTGAAAAGTTTTGCTGAATGTGCACAGAACTCCATTCAAGCATGGGCAGTTCGCACTGGCAAAGGTCAGCTCTCTTTCGCATTCTGTAGGGCCTCTAATTTTTCATCATTAGCGTCTTTAAAGATTGCTATGGGGGTTTCACAGAAGATAAGGGGAGAACGCTAGTTTGTGGTATGATGGCAAAAGGGCTGTTTAAATATTTAGAGCTGGGTGTCAGGGAATATCCAGATTGAGGAGGGTGTGGCGAATGCTGAAAAGCTGGAGCAATACTTTCTTGCCTATAGAAAACTGAGCTTTTCACAGAATGACATAAATTCTATGCTGGTATGATCATATAAGTACATTTCTCTTTGATTTGCTGTGTGAACATATGCAACAAAGATGGGAGTTATTCAGGTTGGGGATGGGAAGGAAGGGAAATTCGTTGTGCTGCAACAAGGAGATAAAATATGTGGTGGAACTAAGCAAACAGGAACAAAACTAAGTACTCGAGTCACTGTTACCTTGCATAATGCTATGTAATACACATGTAGCAAATAGCAATAACTGATTCCTTACTGCAAGCTTGATATTTTTCTACTACTCTATCACTACTTTCCCCTACTGATAAAGTAGTGTTACAGTGTGTTGAATGCTTTCTTGCTTTCAGGTGAGAGTTATTTCATATCACACTGAGTTATGTTCTGTTTGAGTTCTTGACCTTTTCATGGCAAGGCTGTAATGGAAACCTTTCCTGCATTATCTTTCATAGTGATATGGCTATGCAAACATGGATATATCTCTCTAGAGAAGGCACAACCTATGACAACCGATGGGATTTTTCTAAATCTAGGCATAGCACCTCCTTGAAAAATACAAGCTAAATCTGTGGTGTGATGGTCACCGCAGAAATATCTGCACTAGTTTGCAATGTTACAAATTATGGGCAAAGTCAGAAGGTTAAACTGGGTTATAGCTAAGCTGGAAGAGGTTAGCTTAGCTCACCACTGAAGATTTTGCAAATTCAGTCAGCTGACTTTGTAGTGGAGGAGATGATGGGTTTTCCACAGGCTATTCCACTAGCTCAGATGTAATGGTAGTGACCCTCAGTAAAGGATGTCAGAAGCAGTTAGAAACTGAAACGGGGATTAGCATCCTAAATAGGCACAGGCTTTTCTCTAGTGGCCATTTGTCAAAGCTTGCAGGATTGATAGATTCAGAAACAACACTACATTGTAAAATCCAATATTGTCCTGAATGTGGAACATCATCAAATGGTCTACTTCTGTGTGTTGATACTTATCTGTGCCATGTGGATAGCTGTGAACATTTATTTTTAACAATAGGCAAAATCTGAAACGTTGGAGGAAAGGGTTTGTAGGGGGTATCTCAGCTGAGCCAGTCACCAAAGTTCACTAAGAACAGCTAGCACAGATCTTCATAGTACAAGCCCCTTGCCTTTATATGTGGTGCTGTTCTAAGTATGTCAAAATCTTCTCAACTTCTGAAAGCAGTTTAGCTGCATTCAAATGGAACAGCAGCAAAGCTGAAAGCTGTTCTTCACTGACAGACTGACTAATTTATGTGCATGTCAAAACTGATGATGATGCTGTAATAGCATAATGACCTGGTTCTCCCTTACAGCGTGTTGCAAGATGTAACTATGCTTTCCTTTCAGTTATTTCACTGGTATCATGTCTATTGTTGTTTCCTTTTATGTGGTGCTTATGGCTTCTCCAGGAAAAGAGAGATCTGAAAAGACATACAGTCACATTTTTTGAGTCTGCATTTGTGCCATTAATCAGAATATGTTTCCTTCTGACCCAGAGTTATTCTTGGTCTTGGTGATTACAGGTGATTCCTCACTCTTGGACTGCCTCCACATACATCATTTCCAGACATAAAGAAGGAAACATGATATTCATGGTACATTCCCTTTCCTTCTTTGAATATAGAATAGGCTATGGACAAATCTTTACTTTCTTCTCTGCTTGCTGTTTCCAGCAGCAAAGTAATCTGCTAACCTTAAAGGCAGAAGGACATGTGTCTCCATCCTAACAAGAAATAAAGGGAAACCTTCTCTGTGCACCAGCCATTCCCTGGATGTGCTAATACAGTTTCTACTACTGTTAAATCATCCCAAGAGGAATCGGAATAGTAGAATTGTGCACTTTTTATAAGGCCCTGTTTCTCATGTAAATGGTTCCCCAGTCCTTGGCCACTTCCAGTGTGGTTTCAGTCCACCTGTAATTCTGTCCGGTGTCAGATCAGTTATATTTAGTGAAGGTGTGGATGTCTGCTGTGTGAAAAATGAGAAACCATGTGACAATAGACATCTCTTTCTTGTAGTGCTGAAAGTTTTTATTTGGCTTATGGAATTTTTGAATAGAAATTTAACAGGCTTGGGGTGGGTAGGTTGTACGTATAGCTTCACTGGATATAGTAATTAAACACAATACTGGCTGGTTGCTGAATTTGAAGAGACTTAGATAATGTGATGATGTGTCTTCAGTTCTACTGTAGAAGAGATTTACTATGCATGTATAAACCTGTGATTTATAAACCCCATTGACTTCATTAGTCCCCAGGGGCTTCATTCTTGTTAGCCTGGAAATGCCTGCTAAATTTTAATATTTTTTTATTTATTTTTTTTAAATTATGACCTTATTAAAGAGAAAACATGGCTTGAGATCTTTGTCTTGTGTAAATCAGCCAGCTCTTGTGAGGAACCTCAGCTGAAGATCCAAGATGTAAATTGAAAGTCTGTCACTCTCCAGGTGCCTTTTCCAGTCCCAAAGGCTGACCCTAGGGTTAGAAATGTTCTCGCTGTAACATAAAAGGGCGTTTTGTAACTCGTTTTGAGTGGCTTCTCACAGTTAAGGCAGTAGTCTCTCAATGTGCCTAAGACTTAGGCAGACACGCGTGAGATGTAATGCAGTAAATTTCTACAAAGAAGGAATTAGAGGTAGGATGTTTAAAAATATGCAAAAGTGCTGAAGGCTGGGATTGCATAAACTGTGAATGCCAAGTGAGATTAGGTTTCAGTCTGGGTTTTTTGGGGTTGGTGGTTTTTGGTTGGTTGGTTGGTTTTTTGTTGTTGTTGTTTTTGTTTGTTTGTTTGGTTTTTTTTGAATGGTAAGAATAGCTTCATTTTCTTAGTTTTATAAAGTACTGCGTTAATCTGAAGAGCATCTCATAAAAGTCATTTAAGATAAAACAGAAAAAGTGCTTCACTGAAATTGTCAAATTCCACTTAATAAGTGTCTTCCTTTTTTTTTTAATGTTCCATTTTTCAAATTCAAAACCATCTTGAGATTATTGTTGGATTGTGGCAGTTGCATAAATTGTTGGGCGTTTGCTTTTCATAATCGGTTTCTTTTTCTTTCTCTATGTTTTAAGATACTGAAAAAACCCTTCTACCTAATCTTTTAGACTAAATCACAAACAGTTTTATTTATAGTTGCCAGAAGTTCCTAATGTCATCTTAATTAGAAACATGTGGTGAAAAAAGAGGCAACTTCTAAGCTGACACTATTTTTGAGTTAAAATCTGGCATTCCCTTTCTACTGACAAGCCTGACAACTGCAGCAGCAATCACCTCATCAAATCTCTCCGTTGTGTCTCTCCTGGTTTTTGGCATCCTTCCTGTCTAAATTTTTATCAGATGAGTGCTTTTTTCTTGGCAAGTATTTTAAATACCTTCTTGTTGCTTTATCTCTGCACTGTCACCCTTTGCCCTTAATGTCGTTTCTCACATGTAAGACTGTGGCAGAATTTGAAACAAATTAGTTAGGAACGTAGATTCAAAGACGAGTTTTTCCTCTTGGCTCACTAGTCTCTTCTCCCCCAACTTCTTAAACACCAGCATGTCACAGATACCACAGGAACACTCAGTTTTTAAGATACATTTTTGATGTTCTAAATCCTCAATGCTGCATCTACCTTCTTTCTCCTATGGTGTGTCCTATGTTGCTTTTCTTCATCTCGCTTTTTCACACCATTGCAAGGTTTTCAGCTGGTGATATCTGGATCTTTAATCATGAATCTTGTAAATACTGTGTAGGCTATGTCAGAATAAGAATCTTTAGGTATAGGTGCTTTAGACCACTGCCAAGGTAGACATCCTTTCTGCAGTTTTTCCTCAAAGCGGGGCTGGCATAGACTTTCTTGCAAAAAATCCTGGTATTTCCTCTTTTAGGTCCTGTTGATTGCAAAGTTCATTCTGAACCTTAAAATTAAGATGAAACCAAGAAAAATGTTTTTTAGAAAAGTTATCCAAATAATTTATTTCTTCAAATAAATGCATAAATACTGGATGACATTTGCAAGCTGAATTCATATGAATAAAGATAATTTTAGCATATGTCCAAAGAAAAGTCTTTTTTTTTTTATCCTACAAGACTTCAGTTACACGTCTTTGCTAAAGATTACAAAAGTACTGAATCTCTGCTGACGTTTGTAAGTAAAGGAATAGAGAAGTAGAATTTCTGTCATGAAAAAATAATTTTAATGGAAGCAGAATTCTATCAGCTTTTTATTTCTCAGTTTAGGTGTATGGTTTGTCAGACTCCTAGAATTTATGGTTCAACGCTCAGCCTAAGTTGAGGCTGCTTTTTGTAGTTTAGATGGAGAAGAGAAAAGAAAAGGAAGGAAAAAAGAGAAAGACAAGAATAAAATTAACACAGTTTTTGAGCCTTAAACAAATGCATGGTTCCCAAAGAGTATTTGAGATGCAGCATTATTTTGTGATAACCCGATTGAGGAATTTTTTACAGAGTTAACCTCTCAGCAAAGTAGACTGCCTACAAGAAAATTGACAAGTAATGTGGGCTTTTGTGGTTGGAACCCTAGATTCAAATATGCGGTCTGCAATGTAGATAAAACGTCCTGTGTAAAAAATGTAATGCATGGACACAGCTATCAATCATTGCCCACATATACTATGGACAGGACTCTAGAAGGAAAAGCACTCTCACTAGGACTTTATAGTACTTGAGAGATGTTTAAAACTTTTTTTCATACCTTTTTATCATTTGTGTCAAAAGGACTACTAACTGCTTGCTAAACAATCTGACTCTGCAAGTCTTCATTAAGTTAATTAAGTTCCAGTTGCTGCCCCACCAGTTATTTGTGAGACTGTTGTATTAATATAAAAAGCAAGATGCAACTACCTTGAAATGAGTTTTAACCCTGAATAGGTACAACAAAATTAGTGACAGTGTAGACAGCTCTAATTGCTGATGTCAAGGACAGCCTCTGTCGGTAAGGGTCCGTGTCCAGTATTTTCTGCCTAATAATGAGACTTGGTACCAATAGCTGATGTGTTTGCAAAACTGAATCCAATTCTCATAGAAACCATATCAACATTGCAAAATCCTGTTTAGAAGCTGCTGAATTGCCATTAGGTTTTAATGTAGTTATTTTTACATTACTAAACAGGCTGTATTTAAGCAATTGAATCCAGTGATGAAAGATGCTGGCTCCAATTCCCAACTCTGTATCGTTAAATTGGTCCTTCTTGTGCACAGTTGTTTAGGAAAAAAAGAAAAAGAAAAAATACTGTTCCTGTTTCATAGGCTGCATTGAAATTTTGATTGAAAAGAGGTAATTTATTTACCAAATTCCATTTTATGTGATACTGGCATCTTCATTCGGTAGTAACACAGGAAATAATAATTGTTTGTTGTCTGGGGTTGGGTTTATTTTTCATTACGCTCTGTTTAGAAATTAAAATTTTTAAGATGCTGTGTTACAGCAGAGATTAGACTCTCTGCTTGCAAAAAGTAAATTGAGGTGTCCAAGTTAGAGAGGGGAAAAAAAAAAAGGTATTCAACTTATTCGGCCACCTTTCTAAAGCACTTTTAAATATCTGTAAAATGTAAGTTTTGCTATTCTAAATCTACTTTCAGAGGGCACAGTAACACCTCTTTGTAATTTGTGAATCAGTACTGCGGTGCTGTCATTTTATGGATATTCTTGAAGTGTACAAAATGCTGTCTAAGAATGTGTCTTTTGTGGACCCCAGGCTGTCTGTCCCATTGTAAGATCCCGACCATTGTTGTCTCAAGCCTTGTGTGCTGATACGATCTGAACAGAGAATGAGCAAGGCTTGTCTGGAGGGAGGAGGTGTTAATGGCTCTCAGTGGCTCTGTTCTCCTCCTTTGGCTCCTTGCAGATAAGTTAACAGTAGGAAGAGATAAATTCTGCAGAGGTGGGACGGTGTCTTTTCCCCGAGTTAATTTATTCTGCTAACCAGGGTTACTGCACTAAGGGGGTGGGGGGCCGATAGCAGGCACCACACTAGAAGGGGGTCATGCAAATTAGCACCACTTCTCTACACTTCCTATGGAAACGGGGGGTGCCACCCATAGCCCAAGTGTATAAAGGGGCAGAAAAATATTGATATATGTGCACCCACCACCGAGAACTAGAGTTCTGGACTGATCACGTGAGACGTTCCTGGATCCAAGGGTGGTGCTATCTTTCGTTCTACCTTACTCTCTCCCCCCAACCCCCATCTTTTCCTTTTTCTACTTACTTTTCCTTTCCTCTCCTTGATGCTTACTCATGCCTTAAAGTAAATGAAAAGAAAATAATCTCTATTGCCAAAGCACCTTTATCCGCACCGTTTATTGATTGTTGTTAGGGAGAACCAATAAATTCTTTTATATTGTTCTTCCGAGTCATTGTCGTGACTCTGCTGCCTCTGTGGCCCTGCCATGCAGGGACAGCCTCTTTCAGGGGGTCGTAATGATTCACCTCCCTAGTCGTCCACTGAGTGGGATGAGACACCCGTCCAGTGCATAGGAGAGGAGTGGGGGGGAGGCTAACTGTGCTATTGAAGTTAAGTATTCACGCAGTGAATTACATTTCTCACCTGTGTCATACTCGAAGGTTAAGTTTTTTGAAACATTAGTCTAAAATGAATTTTGCTCAATTGTATTTTGAAAAATAAATTAGTATAGTAGCTCTCACTGAGAACACTGTGTTGGCAAATACACAGCAAATGAAACTGCTTTTCTGGTTGCCATGAACATGCAATAAACTTCAAATGTTTTTGAATGTGAGGAATGGAGAATTAAGGAAACATACCAGGTGAGGTAAATTTGGCACCTTTATTGGAGCCAGTTTTCTGGTTTTGTTGGTTTTGGTTTTGTTTGTTTGGTTTTTTTTTTTAGTCAGTGAAGAGCAGTGTAAACTGCTGGGTAGAGAACACTCTGAGATGCTGGCTGCCTCTTCTCATTGCCTAATGGGAGTTAAGCTCTTTTGAATATCCAGCCACAGTTGTAGTGTTAAGTTCTTTTGAAAACTCCAACTGTAAATCCCAATTTAGGCAACTAATGAAGTGGACTCATTTTCCAATGCTAGCACCAACCCCCTGTGAAGGTAGTAGAAGTAGCTAAGTATGCAGGGTTCATTTCTATAGACATGTATCTAAACTCTGGGGGGCAAGTGTTTTTAAAGTGGCAAAGTGCTAGGCTCTAAGAGCAAGATCAATGTGGTTCAAGCTTCGAAGAGGAAGAGAGCAATGCATATAGTGCTGATCAGGTGCATAAGTGACTGAAAGTCTCTAGCTGTTTATGTTTTCATTAGTGAAGTTGCCTAGGCATTTAATGCTCTGCTGCCATTTTGACTGTGCTGAGGCTTTGATGGTCGAGTCCTTCCTTGGCCTCATGTGGTTTGCAAATTCCAAATCCCCTGAAGTCCCATAAGAGTAATAGTGCACATCTGAATGAGCAGCACACAATTTAGTGTATTTTCCTCTACCTCTCCAGTGCGGGGCATTATTTTCATGTTCCTCTCTCATGCTGTAACACCTGTTGAGAATCCTCTGTTAGTTCTCCCTTACACTGTGGGTCACAGTGCTCAGTGATGTATAGTTGTCCTGATTTCAGCAATTGCACCCAGGCCACACGCTAGCTGGAGAAACCATGGGGTTCAGGCCACTAGAAGCTGTGCAGCAGCAGCATGATGGTCTGGGAAATGGAGCAGAGACTTGTTTCTTCCTACTAGAAAGATGTGGATGGGGACCATCGCTTGCAGAACTCAGATTTAGCCTCTGGATATCTATCTTTTTTTACAGTCACGTTATAGAGATCGTAGGTGCTAGCTGTTAACTCAAAAAGACTTAATGATTCTATTTTTTGCCAGTTTAATATCTTTGTGTGTTTAAGACCATGTGTGATTTATTTGGTCTTTTTTGGTTGGTTGGGTTGTTTTTTTCTAATTTTATTTTTTTTCTCCTCAAGCTCCTAAATTAGTTAAAACCAGGATTTAGGGACTCTTGTAAATTTTAATGTAAAATAATTTTAAAATAGCATCTTATGAGGATTCATAAGATTTTTTGGTTTGGTACTCATGGTATAATATGCAGTTGTTTTAGTAAGTCATGTTGCAGATGAGTAATCAACTGTTAAAATGCATACAGTTCTGCTTCATAACTTAGAGCCTTCCTATGACTGCAGCCCAAAGGGTGGTTCAGAAACCACTTTCCATCACAGTGCCATGTTCTTACTTAACAAGCAAAAATATATTTTTTGATGCTTTGTATATGATGGCTAAGGCTTTAACTGACCTGTCCTGTGGAAATGAAGATGAATGGTAACTCTCCAGTCTGCTACCAAATGTTATTCGTAGTTTTTTTCCAGTCTTACATAGAACATGCACTTCACGGCAAAGGCCGTGGCACAGATGGAGAATCAGCCATATTTTGAATTTCTAATACTGTCACTTTGAGGCTCAATTTTGATGTCACTTTGAGGCTCAATTTTGATGTCACTTAAAATAGCATGTAACTACGTGGAGAAGAGAAGGTTACAATCTTAAGTGTTAATAGAAGAAGTATTAGGAACTGAGATGCTGGTTTATTAAAAGATCTTGAGGAATAGCAAACCAAAGCTCTTAAAGCCTTTGTTCAAAAGGAATGCTTAATACGAGGATTTAAGACCAAATACACTTTGTTTTCAGTATAATGTAATGCTGATTTGTAGAATCAGCACACAGAAAAAAAATATTATAACAATAATGCTGTTGGAAGAAGGTTAAGCACATCTTTATGAAAAACCAACATCACATGAGCAGTCTTACTGCCGGTATTGTTCTCTTATTGCATTGTAGCATGTGCAACATCCAGGTCACTGCCAGTGCAAACCAGACAAGCTTAAGCTGCGATGAGTGATACTGAAGTGGGGGCAGGGTGAGGGAGGGCTCTGTGTGTGGATCTGGATTGTCTCAAACTCAGACCCCAAGCAGAGATCCAGTGCTGGCAAATACAGTAAGAGTCTGTGGGGAAACTGCAACTGAAGTCTGCAGGGAATGGGAAAGAGTAGTTCCAGATAGGCCACCTTGACAAAGGTATTAGGTGTAGCAGGACATGCTGGTGTTCTGAACACATTGACAGTTATGAGCTTTTTAAGCAAATGTTTCTCATTTCTTTTTTTCGTTGTTAGTTAAGTTGGATTGGGTGGCTGGTGCTGAAACAATTTAATCCTTGTCTACAAAGCAATTTATTGCAAGTTATTGCATCCTATTGCAATTGATTGCTTTATTGTTGTTGGCGTGTTCTGTGCTTTTTCTCTTAGAAATTTCATTTTGCAAATGTAGTAATAATATTTTACATGTGTAGAGTGCCTTTCATCACAAAATACTTCACAAACTAGACAAGAGTTTTTTTGCAGTCAGTTTGAAAGGGACTTATGCTAGTATTGGGACACATAGCCCTCTTTGCCCATGTAGTCTGACCCAGCTGAAGCTTTATCATTTTATCTACTTTCTCATAACCTGTATTGTCACCTGAGTAATGAATAGCCAACTGCCATGCCTTTAATGCTGTGGCTCAAAAACTGAAGTACTTGCTGGATAGGAAAACACTTTCAATTATGCTGGCTGCCACCCTGTTTGCCTCACTGGCCACAAAACTGATAAAAAAAATGCGTAAGAAAGGAACTTGAGACCTAAACAAATGTATTTTAGAGTCTTGCTATTTTCTTTATGTGCATCATGTTAGATGGTTATGATTTCAGCAAAGGTGTTACTGATCCAGATCTTGTGTTTCTTTTACCAGCTTCTGATGGTTTTAAAATTTGCAATTGTCTTATATTTATTTAATTGTGCGCTGTGGCCTAAAGCGAAGATGCTGTATTAATGAAGTTGACCAGATAGAGGTAAGGACACAAGATTCTGTGCTCTCTGGTAAGCTGGCCTTAAATTTGAGCAAATCCTTGGTAATTCTGTGGCATTCAGTGAAAGAACTGAATTAATTTAAACTGAACTGCACACAACCTTTTAAAAATTAGACCTGCTACATATATGGATAATACTACTCTTACATATTCAGCCTCTGTTACTTACTTTAATTCAGTGGATTTTTCACTGTCTCCACATAACTTCCGTGTAAAAGGAAAGGCTAATCTACTGGTTCAGACAAAAGGCTTAAACTCAGCTAATCTGTGTCTCTTTCCTTTATCATGTTCTTGCATTTTTTTTTCTCCATCTGTAAAAAGAAGATGACAACACTTCACTGCCTTGTGGTTGTGTAAGGATAAATACATCAATTGTGAAATGTTTAAAATGATTGTGCCAAGTATGTAACTAGGCCAATTTATATAGAGAGATACTTTCAAATGAGAAGCTGGGATATTTCGTTTTAGAGAAGTGTGGAGGAACAGATTTGCTATCTCACTCAAAGTATTTAGTAGTGAAATGGTTAACAAAATATACATACAGGCAATGTTTAGGTTTCATAGTTAACACCCTATTGAGATGATTGAAAATAGTTCACATCTTGCTGAACTGTCATTTTGAGCTGTCTGCCAATTTAAGAACATATTGCTGCCTCAGTTAACATATGGTTTGAGTTGATACAGTTTTCTGTGCAACTGTGAGAGCTAGACACATCATTATATGAAAATGAAAACAAATGGCTGAGTTCTGGGCTTGCTGCTTTAGGCCCCCCTAGTGTACAGCTTGAGTTCAAAGCCACCTAGTCTTCCCATTTGGAGATTCCTGAGCATTGAGAGAGTGGGCACAATGGTGAGCTGCAGTAGCCTGCTCCTGTGTCACAGAGCTGTGGCACTCAGCCTGTAAGAGGACATTCCCAGGAAAGAAGTTTTACAATGTGGGCAGAATGGCAAATGATCCCCTGGGTTGCTGTACCTAATCTATCAAGTTTTAATTAGATTCTTGGATTGGTGAGGCTTCCTTTTAGATTTCTACTCCTTTACTGTATCACTGGTGTTGGTGATATGTTATACTGGCCACACAGTAGAACTGCACCCCAAGCTTTTACTGCATCTTAACTGTGTTGTACTGTAATGCTAGCAAATAGAAAAATAAAGGTGAAGGTTTCTGAGGAAACACTCTCTTTAAGAGTGAGCACCACGAGGTAGCTTTTGATATCTGCAGAAATAAGGTTGAAAAATGTTTCACTGCATTTATAATGGCCCGGTTCTAGGACACCTGCAATTGTTTTGCATGCTAGCTAAGATTTTTTTTTTTTTTCTCTGATGTGATAGAAACTCCATGATTGTGGTAACATTTGAATTGCTTTTCTTAATTTAAGTTACAGTTAGCACTGCGTCTTTTTTATACATATGCTACGTAG
This sequence comes from Ceryle rudis, assembly GCA_033439905.1. Classification (NCBI taxonomy): domain Eukaryota; kingdom Metazoa; phylum Chordata; class Aves; order Coraciiformes; family Cerylidae; genus Ceryle; species Ceryle rudis. The sequence continues at coordinate 40,335 of JAAGNO010022715.1, read as the reverse complement.
ATTTTGCAGTGTTTCCACTTCACTTGTTATCTGGATATTTTCATTGCTGATGTTCCTGGTATGTCTCCTGTCATAGTAGAAAATTAATTCATTAGAAACAAATTCTATCTAAATTATTCTGAAGGTGTCACTAAAGCTTACAAAACCAAAGCAAAATAAAAAATTGATGCTGAGATTTCATCATTCCCTTATGCAGTGGGGCAAGATGCAGAACAGAGTGACTCAGGTTATGTGTACAGCATAAAACTATCCAGATTTGGATGAATGGCTTTTTTTCCTTGTACATATGGCTTTCTGGCTGGCTCATTTCCCAACATTCTTTTTGACTTGACTTTCAGATTCAAAGGAATACAAATATCTGACCAAAACTCATTTAATTTTCTCCTTCCTATTAGAAGTAAGTATTTGTGCAAAATGAAACCACAAGTCAACTCAGGTTTTCTTGAGAGATTGATGAACTCTAATGAATCTTTGGATGAACTCGGTCTAAATTTCAAGCATGTAATACAACACAAAAGCATATCCAAAAGTCACTTTCAGTATATCCCTGAGTATCTGGTAATTTATTTTTAGGTCACTTAATTTGGGGCATTTACAAGCCAGTCAACTGACGGAGAAATGCCGCTTAGCAATGCCACCTGCAGGTTGCCTATATACACACTGGTGTACGTATCGCAGAGGCATGCACTAAGCAGCATTTTTTTTTGGCTGATAAGATAATGCAGGACAGTATTTATTTCTTTGGAGCTATGCTCTTGGAGGCTGTAGGCCAAAATCTCTTGCTGCTCCACAGCTCGAGTTGTTCAGCTACTTTGTCACTTCCAGCGCACTCCTTGGGCTTGTTTAGAGCATGCTGCTCCCTGCTGTGCCTTATAAGAGAACATCCTGTGGTGAGATCATAACTTGCCATGGGTGTAAAGAGGCCAGGCTGGACTGTGCAGGCAGGTTGAGCATGGCATCAGGTTTACATTGTGAAGATTACAATAAACAGGACAACACATGTTTTGTCATTCACACATATAATGTTTGCCTTTTCTAAATCTATGTAGGAAACCTTTATTTGGCCAAGTTGGTAAATCACCTCCCAGTTCCAGGGCCATGTTTTTGATTGTCTTCAGTTCCACAAACTTCTGAAGCAACATCTTTGTGTAGCTTACTGTATTGGTTATTTTCCACCCATGGTATGGCTGGGATTGTGCTGGATTTGGGCGCTCTCTCCACGTTTTTCTTCACCCAGGTTGATATCTAACACTAAGCTGGTCACTAATACTAGAAGCAAATTGTCTCATTCTTTCTTGTTTTCAAATACATACATAAATCCACGTTTTAAAATGGCAGCACAGTGACTGTTTTTAGGTAGAGATCATTACATCCTAAATGATGTATTAGGCCTATGTGGAGATTTCTCTGTTTGGTACTGGGTGCTATTATGCTTATGTTCCTATCTGCAGAAGGGAACCTGTCGGATTTGTCTTATATGAGATCTTCATTTTTGGAATCTAGATTACTGCTATTAGGCTCAGTGAGTCTGATGCCCTACCACTATGCATTTACCTAGCACAGTGACACTATTTATAGGTAGCAAAGAGAAAAGTAACCAAGATGCATTTCATTGATCTTTCCATGTTGTAAATGTAAAATTCATGTGCATTTTTGTTTGCTTTATAGCTGTTCTCTTTCATTTTCCTTATTTAATATATGCTTCATATGGTGCCAAGGGGTCAGTAGGGCAAATCAAGGAGCCAGATGGCTTACCTCTACCCTAAGGAGACAAACCAATATTTAGCTGGGCATTTTACCAAATAAAGGCAGGTCTGGAATCCACAATAAATGTGAGAGTTGGTTAAAATGGCATCCTTTTCTTCAATTCACAGCTACAACCTCCTTAAGGCATGAGCTTTTTATACTTCACTGCTGCTTTCTAGCTTTCTCCAAATAACTGCATCTTAGAAGATACTAGAGGGGGGTGCAGCTCATTTTATTTATGGCCTTTGCACAGAAACAAGTTTCAGTTATTTTAATCTGACTGAAATAAGAAACCATAATCCATGGATGAAAAGACAGTGGACAAACTCAGTTAAATCCCTAGTACCCCGAGGACGTATATTTTGTCCATTTCTGGGGTTTTTTTATGTTCCCTTTTTTTCTGCTGTTATTCCCAACTTTAACTTTTGAAAAGCCAAGCAGTTTAAGTGGCCGGGCCTGGGGAGCTTATTTGTATGCAGCACAAATTTCAGGATCTGTTCCCAAGCCTGTGCAGAGTGAAAAATGGCCTGCATTTTCTTGATAGCCCATGTGGTTGTAAAGAATAAATGGCTAATGAATTACAGATGAACATTGACGCAAATTAATCTTCCTGATGTCCCTGGGTTATATGGCAGCCATTTAAAAGTTTAATCAATACACTAAAGTTGAAAACATGCAGGCACTGCAGTTGTTTGGATGTAATAAACATCAGAGGGAAACGGGAGGCTTGTACCCAGTCCATGTATCATAATGACAGGTATTTATGTTTAATGGACTAAATATTTTTTATTGGAAGAGAGCAAATGTCAGCTTAACTTTGTAAGCCCTGCATTCAACTTTCCTTTGAGGTTGGTGAGAGACGGCTGACATGTCATTGAAAATGAAATGTAAAAAAACCAATTGAGACAAAGCGAGGATAAGGAGCTGTTTTGCCAACGAGATGTTGCTTTAATGCTCTGCAGCTATTCATTAAATAAAATGTAAACTCTACCATTTCAAACGTTGCAGTAAAATGGTTTACTAGGGCAGACTTTTAATGGTTATTAGGGAAAACAAGAGCCAACCGCTGCCAAATATTCTTTTCTGGGAAACATTTTATTTGAAAAGTCTTTTCCTGAGTTACAATTTCAGAAGATTTATAATTATGGAGCAGTCATCCACCTCTCCCCCTTTCCTTTTTGAGACAAAACCAGAAAAATAACTTTCAGAATAACTATTGGATGGTCCTTTTTTTCTGCCTTTGAACAGAGTAATAGTTTTATATAAGCTTCCCAGAGGCTTGGATATTAATTGCACTCAAAGTCAATAAATTTTGGAGCCCTGTGTGTCCAAGACTTACCCATCATTGCTATAAATGGGGAAGGAGGCTACACAAGACTGCCAGATTTACCAGGCCTGCAGAATTGCTTGGCTATGTGAAAGACCACATTAATTTATTTTCTTTATCTAAAGAAAAATATTGTTGTCATATAATTTGTCTTCTAAGAAGACAAACTTCTTCCATGTTAAACAAAAAACTATAATAAATAGAATGAAAAGGAAATATGATGTTTTACTATCTTTCTGTAATCAGATTAAGGACCCCATTTCTTGGCTGATCTTGCCTGAATGGACACTCAATGGTCTAGAGTGGTCTTGTGAAGCTTCAGGTAATGTATACTGTGGAACCTTTTCAGCAAGGGAGCATGATCTCAAGCCTGTGGGTCACTGTTTGCTTCTTTGGTTATTAGTTGAACTGTTTCTCTCTTGACTTCATCATGTCTCCGAAATATTTCATTGAGTTAAATAATTGCTTTTAATAACAATACAGTGAGTCATCTGGTAGCAGTTTGATGCCTGACCTCCTGCTTAACGATCTCCAAGCATACTGTGCTGGCTTTACTAAAAACTGTTTAAGGCAGACAAGTGCATTGGGGGGAGTGGCAGAAATCTCATATTACTGCAGAAGCACCCGACATACCTAACTCCTGTTTTGTCAGGCAGGCAATTTTATTTTAATTTGTTATTTTAATGACTTTATTTTATCTCATCTCCTTGTTACATGATATCAGGTTGTATTTCAGATAAGGTGGCTATTGGGATTGTGACCAAAGCCAGATTTGGCTAAGTGATGTTGTAGATTGATAGTGTTATGTTTACAAGAGATCAGACACTACTTCCTGATAACAAAATAATTGTTGAAGAAACCTGTAAAAATGTTACTTTGGTCTACTCCCTGGGTGATGAACTATTTGCATTTTTGAGCAAGTCCATAAATATATATCTGTGTTTACACCAATGAATAGTAAAAGAATGAAATAAGTACATTGGACAGACAGTCTGTGACAGCTGAAGAATTCATAGTCCATAACAAGATTGAAATCACACAAAAATGGCGCTTTTTTCCCTTCTTCTGCTGACCCCCTGTCACTTTTCCCAAATAGAGTAGCTTCCCTGTCTCAAGGGCACATTGTGGCCTAACCCAGTGATGCTTCCAGACATACTACTTTCTCCTGTTCTTACACTCTGCAGTAGGGAGTGGATTGCTCGTTCCATTCTATGGTCAGGATTTACCTGGAATGCAGTATGAGGCAACTGAGCCATGACATACAGTTTTATGGCCATTGGAAATGGTCTATTGAATAGTTCTGAGCTGACTTCAATGTGCCGGGTGAAGGTGTTAGCCTTATTATTGTCATAACAAAGCATCAAAGACTTAGAAGCAGGGTTTGCAGTGTCCTGCTAAATTAAGCTACAGTTTGGTTCAGTTTCAAAAAAATTGTCTTCTGTTTCATAAAGCTCAAGAACATTTTTCCAAAACTGCTCAAAAGCAGTAAGCTTTAGTGGCATGTGAAGTAAAACAGCAGGTATCTACAGCAAAACATTAACAAGATTGTATCAGACAGAGGTGGTGCTAGTAGAAAATTGGAGGTAAAGAGTGGGTGACATTAGATTGATTCTTTCTGTCAGATGAAAAACTCTCTTTTCAGTAACTATTCACAACAAAATATGAAGTCCTCTATAAAATGGTACATCGGGGAGTGCAAGCTGCCACTATCCAGCACACTACTTCTACAGCAGAAAACATAATAAGTTATTTTCTTGGTCAACCCATTATAGCATTTGACTAAATTACTCGAAGTTAGATTTTTACAACAAAAAGCTTGAATTTCAGACAAAGAAATCCCTTTTACCATGGTTTCTGAATATTTAAATCCTGTAGAGAGGCTGCTACTATGTATTTTAGGCTTAATGGATAAAATACAGAAGTAAAAAAAAAAAAAAATCTTCTGTAAAAGATTTCTTTTAAAGTAAAAAGCAGAAAATGTGAGAACTCTAAGATGTCATATTTGAAGTGAGGTTCAACTTCACTGAGAGAAAGTATCTAAAGATGTATGAAAAAATATTGTCAAATGACAGAATTATTAGTGATTAAACATGGCTTTTTTGAGAACACTTTTCTTTCAGTTCAAAGTTATGTAGGTGTATATATGTACCTGAGTACAGCAGCCTCACACAAGTGTCTGGAAGATTTACCAGCCCAGACACACAAATCTACCTGGTCACCCTTTGCCTTAATAAGTGACGATGAAAAAAATTAATGGTGTTTTATCTGTCCATCACAAAAATAGCCTGTGACTAATGTCTAGATAGTGTTTTGCAAGGCGAACCTGTACTGTGCATTTAAGTACATATTTGTGTTTCAGTTTGTTTTGACATAGTACAAGTGCAACAAAGATACACAATACCTCTGTCATATGGTCAAAATCTTTAAATAATGATGCAAAGCTATTAATCTAAAATAATTTTGGTATAAGTGGAAAAACAAGAACAGGGAACCATGATTTGGCAAATCACCTTTTTCTTTATGATGTTCTTTTTGAATTCCTCAGGAATATGAATGTGATGTTAAAGGTGAAAGCAATTTGAGAATTATGCCAGTTGCAGCCTTCTTGAACTGGGACCCACAGTCCTGACAGCTATTAAAAAATGAAGTAACTTTTGGTTCTGATTTTGTATAATGAGCATACGACAAAAAAAAAGGGGCTTACTTCTACATTATCCTGCAGGTGTAACTCTGTTGTCTGCCAGCTTATCCTGTATTTTATTTTGATGAAGAGAGAACATTAGGGAGAAAAAGAAACTCTCTTCATCAAAAACCTTAACAGGAAAGAAAAAGGTCTCAAGACAATGTCATGTATTGCTGGTTATTTGTGATGGTTAAAAGAATTATCTGAAAACAAAGAATTCATTCACAACGAATCGAAAACACAAAAGCTTTAATAACATTTACATCTGTGTATCATCCATGTCTCCAAATGCAAGTCATGAATAACACATAAACTAGAGTATATAGGGAACAGAAGTGCTAGCACATCATTTAAAATCCAACACACCCCATCGTCAGTGGAATCAAATACACAGCAGGAATGGTTCCAGTTGATAGACACACAATGAAGTCACTGAAAATGAAAACATATTAATTATGTTCCTAAAGGTTAGGATAGTAATGCCTGAATTGTCTAATCCTGGAATAATATTAAAGCCCTAAATCCATGCAAGAAAAGTGTGTAACGTTTCAAAAATAGTGGAAAATTTTAGTCACACTTTTTTGTCTCACCCATGACTGACTCCACAGCATGGCGGGTAGCAGGGGGAAGAGCAGGAAGTGAAAGACAAAACCAGGGAGAATTATCAACAACAACAAAAATGTTCTTGGTCCAAACAAGCCACTTGCACTACATGAACTAATTGTAAGAACAGACCATTTCTAAACTGCAGCTGTTATGTGCTTAAGCAAACCCTGCTGGGAGAACTGCTTTGTAGAACACCTCTGGTAGCACAGACACACAGAGCGCCCTTTAATAGAGGAATTCAAAGTGCAGTGTTTAAGGGAAACCTTTTCCGCTTCCAAATTTTCCTGAGCTTATTACAGGATGTGATCCTAGCTTGTCACTTTGACATAGGTTTCCCTTAAATGTTTTCTATTTTCATTATCTTTTTTTGCCTATGTTAAATCAAAACAATGGAGGCTGAAGGCTCTGTGTGTGTGTGTTGGGAAATGAGTAAGGGGGGGCTGAGGGTGAATGCTCAGGTTGTGTGATAGAGAATGATAGGTGTCAAAAAACACACCCCAAAACACCTAGCTTAGTTCTGGTCATTTTCTCCGTATAACAACATTTTTTTTGTTTGTCCCTGGGGACTAGTGAGATCACTTATATGGTAGTTAATTTTAGATTAATTCTTTCTCTACTCTTTCCTTCTCCCTCCCCTAATCCTCTTCCATGCATCTCTGACACAAGCCTATTGCACCTGGGTTCCTAACTATATTAACTCCATTGTGTTGGTGTGCTGAGTGCCCCTGATCCCAACAGCAAGGGGTTAATTGTCTACCTTCAATGTACTTTAAAAAACTCTCATCTCTTGGAAATGATGTTTCCATGAGAGTTGAATGTAATTACAAAATAATATAGGCACTCTGTCTTATTTTCAGTGAGTGATACTTAGGTCCTTGCTATTGTTGCTGCATGTGTTTATATTGGGGCTCTTCCTTCAGTGTACTTGATGCAAGGTATTTGCAAATTTGAGCCTTTGGGCTTTAAATGTTGTGCTGCTGCTTCTGTTCCTTATTCACTACAGATTATGTATAATTGATGACCTGCATTTACAGACATGGGTGGTATACAGATGTAAATGTTATTATAGCTTTTATATTTTATGTTCTCTCTGAAAGATCATTTTGTCTTTGAATAATACTCCTGTTCAGATTTTGGGGGGTTTATCTCTAAAAGAGAATATGAAATGGATATTGCACATCGTATATTTCTTAAAAGTAATTTGGAATTTTAGGGTATGGGATTGGTGGTGACTGATACACTGCCTGGATGAGATATATCCCTTTGAAAATAACAGCGCCAGTACATGCCTGCATCTGTCTAACCTCATAATTCACTTTCACATTGGGTTATGGATGTCTGCATTCAGTGAGTCTATCTTCCCTTTAGGTATTATTTCAGCCCTTTGAGATAATAAGGAAAGTTTAATTGCGTTGTTAATTGATTTTTTGCACAACATTATTACCTTGATTGATTGCAGAGTTGATGAAAATGTTAGACACAGGCAGTGTAAAGTATCAGCCCAGTAAGGAGTGGGAGCCTTGTGGAGAATAGATAACCTTGATGTTAAGAGCTATATCCTTCAGATATGTCTTCCCTTGACATATTGATGGCCCTTGAAAAGGGAAAAGCTGATTGTATGCAGAATGCAATCATTAAACCCACTTCAGCTGGCTGTTGATTAATTTGTTTTTTCCTGAAGGATCTAGTTAAAGAGAAGGCCTCACTAGTATCAACAGCAGCCATTTTCCAAGCTTCAGATTATTCTTAACCCTCTCCTAGAAGAAAGAAAAATGATACTGTCTTGGTTTAGACAGGCAAATTGTCTGAAAACATTCAGTCCAACTGCAATTTGGGGATTATAACACTCACTTTACCCCGTTAACTACTGCTTCCTCCATGACCTCTCCTCCCCCTGCCTTCAGCATTCAGCTTTGCCACAGCTAGCAGAAAGTCACATTGGATGTTTTCTGAGTAAGGCCAGTGTCTGTTCTCAGCAGAGATGCCAACAGGGATGTCAAGATTGTTTTGCCCAAAGACTGAAATACTTCAGTAGCATATAGCTGCTTCCCAGGAGCCTCTCTGAAAGGACCAGAGGGTTCACTGGACACACGTAAGTGGTTAAGCTTTCCTTATCCCTGAAAAGATCTTTGTTGTATAACTTTTTGTTATTGCTTGTGAGGTCTTCAGTAGGGCAGTTGTGCTCTGCATTGTTTCTGTCGGAGCACAAAGGATGCTGTGGAAGTCAGCATGCCAGATGCTTACTCCTTCAGGACAGAGATTGTTCAGTGCTGTTCCAGGCTTAACAACAGCACTCATGTACCCTGCTGTTGGTTACATTTAACCAAACAGTGACTGTATGTAACTAGCTTTCCCACTGAGAATTCATGTGATGGTGTAATCCTGGACTACATGCTACCTTCAGAGCACTTTCTGTTTTAATAGCACCCACTCTGAGAGCAAAGGTGAAGAGTATTGTCTGAAAGAGCCATTGCCTGAATGGCCTTCCTGTGACAGATAGGGTTTCCTTGGCTGAAAAACATTCTCTGGATTGAGGGACAGCTTCTGTCTTAAGTATTTCTTGTATCAGCAAATGACCCAAGACATCTAAAATATTTATGCAGCTTTAACCAAGCAATTGAATGTCTCAGAAACAGAATGTGGTGGAGGGTTTATCTTTCAGTTAGCCATTTAAAGGATAGTTGGTAAAGTAGTAGGTAGCAGGTTATTGCTTCCTGTTTAGCTTGGTAGTCTCAAAGACAGTCGCTGTTAATTTGTGCATGTGGGTGATACAGTGATCAGCATTGCTTGACTGTTTGGCCAGACGTGTTTTATTAGGTCCAATGTGCACATTTGCCAGTTGGTTCCTTTTTAATATAGGGACATGTTAACTTACGACATAGTGAAGTCTGACAAATTTGAACCAGCCAAATAAGTGAGTAATATTTCAAGCTGTCAAAGCAGGTAAATACTGATTAACTGACACACTCCAAAAGCTCTCACCAGTATCCATGCTCCAGTGGAAAACGTTTACTAAGCATAATACTTGTTAGAAATTCTTTGGTGCTTTGACTAAACTTTAATGACTCTGACCCTAATGGAGGGGTTTTAATGTGCCTCTCTTGAGCTATTTCTTAGTCGCCTATCTTTTATCTTTAGCAAAAGCTTCCCTAGAGGCTAAAAGTGCACTTGTAAACTACGTTCTGCTGTCCACTGTGATTTAACCTTCAGCCTCCCTCTCATTAGCATGTTTTTAAAGGGAGTCTGAGCAAGGGAGTAAAAGAGTTGAGGATAGGAAACAATGGCAATGTTTTGACATTCAGTACTGGAGGCAGTCAGCGTTCAGGAACTAAGACTATGACCAGTAAGTATTTAGCAATAACAAATGGTGTTATATGTGATAATAGCATAGAATAAAATTCTGCTAAAAAGCAAGCCCAGCCCTATTCCAGAGAACTAGATAATTGTTGAATGCTTTGTTGAGTGTTTGATACAGATGCACTTCTGATTTCATTTGGTGCTACGTAGCAATAGCTATAGAAGAGAGAAAGGAACTCACTGGTTGTGTGGGGTCCGGATGAATGCCAAATGCCTTCAGCTTCCCCGGGAAATCAAGGGAATCCAAGGCCTTGATAGTATCAGCTTCTTAGAAAATGCTTGGTTTTGTATTGAAAAGAATCATAGCAATCCTATCATTAGCAATTAGTTAAATGTTTCCTTTGTATTTGAGGAAGGGCTTGTGGAAAGGAGCAAGTTAACGGCATGCAAAGAAGGTTTCCTTAACTGTATCATAATGTGACAGCAACACTATTTCATTATGCTCTTTAATTTTGTTTGAGAGACTTTCTTTCCCAGCTTTAAAAATAAAAAGCAACTTGTCTTTATTTCAGATGACTCTCTTGAGAAATTTTAAGCCAGTTGAGCCAGACTGAATTTTGTATGGCTTTTTTTTTTCCCCTAATGTGAACTCCTCCAGCAGGAACACATTTGAGATCCAAAAGCAAGTTTTACTCATGAGATGAGCCAAATTTATGTCTAAACTCTCCAGAAGGGCCCTGCTGCTCAATTTTTTTTCACATAAGAATTTGTAATTTTATTGGAATGCTTGCAGACTTTCCGAACAATTATTCCAAAAGTTTGCTTTCTGCCCCATAAATCATGGTACATTTGTTTAATTCCAGCACAGTTACTAAAAGAGCTTACTTCCCTCTTTTTTTTTTTTTTCTTTTTTTTCCCCTTTTTTTTCCCCCCTCACATTTTACAGCTAATGTGATCTGTGCATGGTTAAAGTTTGTGAAGTACAATATAATTACACTCACTTTCTGTTTTCTTAATGACCCCGTCATTCTTTCTGGCTTACTCCATTGCTGATTAATGTAACTATTATTAATAGAATGCAGCCAAAAGTATAGAGCAGCCCACAGAAATGCCATTTTTGCATATGTTAGCCAAATTAACTGAAAATCTTCTAAGTTGATGTGGTGAGTATACACTGAAGAGCTGAACTTTAATATGTGGTAGGGATAGGTTTTTATGACCTCCTTTTCATCCACTATTTGGGATATATTAAAAGCGTTTCTTATGTCACTTCAGTGATCATACTGTTGCATTATCGAAAGTAATAGAAAGATCATTCAAAACAGTGCTAGAATTTATGTTGGGATGTTAGAGAATAACAAGTGCCACCGCAGCTGCAATGGAAGCTGGTGATGTAGGCGGACAGTAACCTCCCCCCCCAATAATATGAGCCTTTTGTTCAGAGCACTACCCAGTGACATCCTTCTGTAGCCATCTGTATACACAAACTGATGCTCACTGAGATTAGTCCACCAGAAGACAGGCTCCTGGGTGAAAGGCTGAAAGCAGAGGTTGTATAAATATAGGCTTTGATCATGACAGAACAAGAAATTGGCTGCAAAACTAACAAACAGTATTGCTTTAATTGTCATATCGAAAGAGTTAGTTTGCTGGTGTGGTCGGTTTTTTTAGACAAATGCATGCTGCCCTCTAGTGCTGATGCTCTCGGCTTGAAGCTGCCTGACAGGAGGGAACCCGGGGAAATGGGTCTGTTTTGGCAGGGAGTGGCTTTTTGCCTGGTTACTGAAAGCAGTTTGGGGTATTTAATAGAAATTATAATTCATAGAAAGCAATTAAGCTCTTGTGAGATGACAAGTATTTAAGAGATGTAACCTGACTTGCATTGGATATTTACAGTACTTTGTTCTGCCTTTACTGCTTTTATTTGGGCCATATATGAGAGAATGAGATATGTGAAGAAGTGTTTTAAAAGACTAAGAGAACTGTGAACCTGTACTTTCTTTCCTCCATCTCCTTCAAGGGTATTCAATATATCCAAATGTAAGCATCAGTTCACCCATAGCATCTGTTATGTTGGTGCTTTTTGTGCACTTAGGTTTCTTTGACTACAGTATGTAGCTGACTATAAAATTTATGCGTCTGAGTAATTAAAAAAATCTGCTTTAAAATTTCAATATAATCAACTGGAAATGCTTCATCATATAGTTGGCATTAATTGAAAAAGGTGAAGCTGCACTAGAGACAAAAGCTTTGGGGTTTTTTGTTTGGTGTTTTTCACTTCATTTTCACTACA